>CM068542.1:34570608-34853108 GCA_035048495.1 Euptelea pleiosperma | reverse complement strand
CACCTAAAAGCAAAAGTACATGTGTACGTTGCAAAGCACTTGTGTACGTGCCGAGAACTCATTGGCTTGTGATTGTGTGATTTACAATTTGGTGTGATAGAAGTTTTACTCACAAGTGTCCGTATCACTGTGCATTTGTAAGAAAGCCCCAGCGAAAGCGACTTTCACGAGTAAGACTTTGATGACCTGCCCTGTCATCAAGGCCGATGACAGGGTGCAATAGGAGCCACGTGGCATACTCTTATAGGACTCTGACCGTATGGATGTTTTTCCAATCCCTATATGGACCTAAAAACAAAACATCAGCTTGATTTGTGATTTCAAACCTTTGGATCTTTGTACCTCAAATAATTGTCAATAATGCTCAAATTTCCCACGGTTAAAATCAACCTATGAAAACAATTCCAATCCAACGCCTAGAAATCACTAATCGGGTTGATTTTTGGTCTGTTAGTCCACCTAATGACTGGCCAAACATCCATACGGTCAGAGTCCTCCAAGAGTGTTCCACATGGCTCGTATTGTATCCTGTCATCAAAGTTTTATTCATCTTTCACGGTGACCTTTCGTTTCACTACCAACAGTCAAATAGTGACGGAAGATATGTGCCATCTGGCTCACCTCTAGGAAACGGACAATTTTGGGCCATTGATTTTGAATGATAAGGACACCTAGATGTACTCGTTGGTGGACCAGATGGACGGTGCACCGTAAATGTGTGTGATCAGAGCACTTTCAGCAGTATGGGACGAGATATTCATTTTCATGGTGGACCCACAGAATGAATCAAAGGTCGGCTATGGTCATTGATCATCCAATCAGGTAATTTTGCTGCCGTGTCACTGAGTCATCCTCTGTGCGTTATCTAAACGTTTGGGTCCGCAGCATAAATCCCATTCCACCATTCTTCAACTCTCTTGCGTGAAGTGTGTGTTGCGTGAGTTGTGAGAACTTGTAAAGCCCACATGCTACACACGGAACAGGTGGGACCCAAAAATTGATGGATCCCACCTCGGAGATTTCGGACTCCATTTACTCAACCAATCAGATGTGAGCCATTATCATAGTAATTTTACACCAATGAGAAGATGCGTGAGAGAGTGCAGAGTGATAGTTAGCCGGAAAAATCCATGATACCGACTTCGGTATCAAAATTTTGATGCCGACGTCCCTCAATTTGCAATGTAGTAGGCTTTTTAGGGCACACTGACTCCATGAATATTTGGCCCACATCTTGATGGACCCACACACCAAAAATCAGTATGATTAGTGATTCCTAGCCATTGGATTTGAGTACTTTTTCATCATGGGCTTGGAACCAACTCATAGGCCTGTTCATAAAGCCCATGATGAAAAGTGCTCAAATCCTACGGCTAAAAATCACCAATCACGCTGATTTTTGGTGTGTGGGTCCACCAAGATGTGGGCCAAATATTCATGGAGTCAGTGGGCCCGAAAGAGTCTACTACGTGGCAAATTGAGGGACTTCGGCATCAAAAATTTGATACCAAAGTCGGTATCAGAGAACGGCCCTAGTTAGCGGGGCCGTCTCTACCTTAAGGCCTTTAAGGCGGTCGCCTAAGGCCCCCAGCCCAGGTCCTACTAACCACATGGAATTTTAGCCCACCCCTTATTGGATATACAAACTAAAAATCAACCCGATTGATCATCTCTAGCCATAGATTTAGTATTTTTTTAGGACATGATTCTAGCCGTTGGATTCAAGTATGTTTTTTTGGGTAGTAAATCCAATGGGTAGAAATAATCAATCAAGCTGATTTTTAGTGTGTTTATCCACCAATAGGTGGGATGAACATCCACGCAGTCATTGGGCCCAAAAAATGATCTATGTAGGGCCTCGAGAGTCATCTGCATCAACTACACTGGGAGTCCTCCGCATCTAACTTTTTTTTTGTTGTTTTTGATTTTCAAGAATAATTTTTATATAATGATTTTCAATAATATAGAGTTTACTACTTTAATTAATACCATATATATTAATATATTAAATATAAAAAAAAAAAAAAAAAAAAGCTTTATATAGAATTTTTGCCTTAGGCCTCAACTTGTATTGAGACGGCCTTGCTAGATAGTATCATGGTTCGAAGTCTTGGGATCGGTGGGCTCCAATCTCGATCCAGATCAATCGGTGAGACAACGTGAGACTTGTTTAGGAAACAGTGAATTTGGGCGAGACGATCCATTTGTTGGATCGGATTAGTGAATGTCAATCGTAATCCAGATCACCCAAACTAGAACAGGATCGGCACCATGGTTGGTACGAGAATAATTGGTAGTGAGACAAATGAGAAAATGTAAAACCTTAAACAATTGAAGAAATAATAATTAAGATTGACGGGGAAGTAATACCTCAAAGCAATCATTTTCCTTATTTAAGTTCCGATTGTCAATAAAGAAGTAGAAATTGAAGAGAATGATGCCCATAGAATTAGAGGCTAAAGTGGAGATGTGTTTTCAGATTTTACGTGGCGACATGTATCAATCAAATCAGATAAATATTGGGTCAGCATCGGGGGACAACCATTTTGGCGTACACATGTAGAAGATGAATCAATGGCTGATTTTTGGTGAGATGATCTCCTCACCATATAGATCACCCCTACCAAAAATCAGCTCATTCCGAAATTTCTAACCCCATCAAATGTAGTTTTCAATTTACACGGTAAAAATAGATGGTCCATAATTCTCCAACTTCTAAATCAGTCTACGAATATCGGAATGATTTGAATTTTTTTGCGGATGATCTTCTCACAATAGAGATCATCCTCACCAAAAATCAGCCATTGATCCATCTTCTATGTGGGTGCGCCAAATGGTTGTCCCCTGATCCTAATCTATAAATTTTTTACAAGATGACAATAAGAATAACTATGCTTTCTAAAGCGAAATATTGAGGAATAGCACGTTGATAGCACTAGGGGGCAGCAAGTGTGTTTCACGTGAGTGATTGTAGGGGGGCATATTTGGAGAAGTGGCACACTGTTAAAGACCACTAACTGTATGGATGTTTGGCCCAACCCAGGTGGACATACATACAAAAAAAATCAGCCTGATTAATGATTTCTAAGCATTCGATTTGAGTCGTTTTCTTTGGGTTGATTATCAACCGTGAAATTTGAGCATTATTTTGGGTACATAGATCCAAAGGTTTAAAATAACTAATCAGGCTAATTTTTGGTATATAGGTCCACCTAAGGATGGGCCAAACATCTATACGGTTAGTAGTCTCTAACAATATGCCACATAGCTCACACTGTCGTCCGTCAAAAACATTGATGATGGACCTATCATCAAAATTATGGTCAGTGAATGTACGGTAGTGTAAGAGCCTCCATGAATGTTGCTTACAAGTGCAGCCCAAGTTTTGTCATTAATAATGAACAAAATTTTGATGACGATGATGAGAGACCACGGTATGAGACACGTGTCACACACTCTTGGAGACTTCTGACCATATAGATGTTTGTCCCATCCTTAGGTGGACTTACATATCAAAATTCAGCCTCATTAGTAATTTATGTCAATTGGATTAGAACATTTTCATGAATTATTTTTTACCGTGGATTTCAAGCATTATTTGAGGTACTCAGATCCAAAGGTTAGAAATCACAAATCAGACTGAGTTTTTGGTATGTAGGTTTGCCTAGGGATGGACCAAACATCCATACAATTGGTTCACACTGTGGTCCTCCGTCATCAAAGTTCTACTGACGGTGAAAGCAAAATAGTATTGAGTACGGCACACGCATTTAATGAATCGGATAGGTGTTTTGTTTTGTTATTTTTTAAAAAGGGTATCCCATCCCCAGTTTTCTGTTTTTTCTTGCAATACTTAACGTTTATGGGTGAGCCTCTTGTGAAGCTCGCAACCGTCGCCTAACCCAAGATTTCGCTGCAAAGAAGTATAGAATAGATGAGTGTAAGTGTGAGAGTGTATTAGATATGAAAATGTTAAGATACGTAAGTAGCTACTATGCTCATCGCGCACTTGCATCACCACCTGAGCTTCGCTACCGCTACCACTTCGCCCAGCTCCTACGCTTACCACGAACTTGAATTATCACGTGGCTGCTAAAGCAAGCTAAGCTTCACACAACCCTGAGGAGGCCAAAAGAGCCTCTCCTTTCAAGGCCGAAGGCTCCGCTTAACATTGGAGAGTTTTTAGATCCCGCCCTAAAACGCCCATTCTCCTAGAGTTTCGAAGTGATCCTCATTCGTAGAAATTAAAGACTAGGAAAGAAGAAAAAAATATCATATAAATACTAGCCTTAACAAAAGGCATTTATCTAGATAAAATTAAATGCCAAAACATCAAGTAGTTGGGGTTCGGCATTGTTATCGCTATCAATTATAATTTAAATAGTAAATTATGAGACTAAGAGGTTTATCCTGACCACCATTATTGATTATGTTGTCCATTGACTTGCACCAACATAGTACCATATCTAGACTCGGATTAAGACTTTTATGTGGCGTTTGGTAAATTAAGTTACCAAATCTAAAAGCTTAAAGTGCTCAAAGTCTGATAGCTTAATGACTTATATCTGAATTAGATTGTTTGGTAAAGGTATTAACTCTAAAAATTAAGTCAAGGGCATTGTGGGTATTTAAAATATTTATTAGGACACTTTTGTACGTTCTTAAAAGAGAAAGCTTTGAGAAAAGGGGCATTGTTGATATTAAAAAGAATCTTAGAATCTTTTTTAAAGATTCTTTCACTTAACGCATTAAGTGAAGGGAGGGTCGTTTTTTTTGCTTTTCACTGAATCTCAATGATTTTGGTGACAAGTGCTGAGATGAAGTTATTTACCAAAAGCCGCTTAATCACCAAAATCGTTTAATCTCAGCCCATTTAGACTTAAGGTATGAGAACAAGTTTTACCAAAAGCCACCTTACTATCATTCATAATTTCTAATATGATGTATAATCAATTATGAGTTGAAATTTGGAATTGTCAGGTGCTACTCGGCAGAAGTCATTCTTAGACAAAATAGGTTTAGACACTTTCGGCATGTAAACTCTTTGATTTTAGGGTGGGAGGTATTATGTCCCAACTCCCCCTAGTGTATTTAAGTATTTCATGAACAAACAGGTAGGGTCTGCCTAACCCCCACCCCCTTGTGTTTTTAAAGATAAATAAATAAGTACATAAATTCTTTCACTTCCAAATTGTTTGGATCATCATTTTTAGACTTGAAAAAAGAATTTTTTTTTTTTTCAAAATAATAGATTGTTTGGATGACCATTTTTTAAGAAAGTATTTGTTCCATAAAAATATATATTTTTTTAGCCAAAAAGTCTTTCTATAAAAAACAGCCGGAAGATGTTTTCCAAGTAAACAAAAGATTTTATTTATTTTTTTTTTTTAATTCTGCTAGCTCAATGAATATAATAAACAAAGAAACAATTTTTGGTAGAAGTCCCCTTCCAAGAAATAAAGATATTACACTCGTGGGTCCACTAAGAGAAGATAAAGACATTTTGCATTAATGATGATCCAAACAAACTTTTTAAGAAAAACATATTTTCAAATAAATCATTTTTTTCAAATAAATATTTTTGTGAAAAATGGCGATCAAAACACCCCCTAATGTTTATTGGAAGAAGTAAAAAGCCCACCAGAAAAATCATTTCCTTTTGCTCAACACACAAGATTGATAGAGTTCAGTCTGATAGTACACAGGATTGATATCCACAAAATTCACCAGTTTGATTTGTTCGATCCATTAACCTAATTCATTATATTTTCTCATGTAAATAACATTAAAAATACTATTAATGTAAGCTTTTAGGTAGTAGATGCTCAGATAATTAGATCTGACAATGGGATGTTCTGAGCGTGGTTCGAGAAGTTCAATTCAACCCTGCAGGCCTAAGCCCATAATAGACCATCCACCAGTCCCATACCCAGCTCATGTTGCACTTAGGAGATCAGGCCCGCCCAAATCCAAGCCATCAATGATTTGAGCCATGCCCAATTTTCCTTAATGAAGGAAAATTTCTATTTTGATAAATTAAATTAGAAAGCCAATGGCTAGCCCATTGGAACTTTGTACCTTGCCCATTTGTATAATAAAAGAGTCTGTTGGGTCTTGTATACTAGGTCGATCCCAGTATTTAAATTGTGGGTTTTAAACCAAACCCATGTTTGCCCCATGGCTTAAATTCAAAGCCCAAGCCTAGCTCAGGGCAGTTCGGCCAACCCAGCCCATTGACAGGCTTAATAAACGAGGGTGGTTAAAAAAATGTTATTATAGAGGGTTCACATCTTCTCAGGCCTGAGACAACCCGAGACCGAGTTCAATCCAGCGATCTGAATTCCGATCGTCCAGTCACCAAAATCGAGACTTCGAACCAAGATATACGAGTATTTCAATGTAGGATATGTACTCAATCCATTGTTCGAAGTCTCGACTATTAAGACCCAAACCAATACACCAAAAGCACCTAAGTGATAGAGCTGTGGAAAGTTAGTCTTAACTTTTAATATTGTAACATTCCACCAAGCTTTCAAGGCCAATGTCCACGGTGGCCCACTTTAAGGTGGCTTTCACTCCAGTACCCCCATTTTCTCACTTTTTGTGAGCAAGTCCTCAGCATTTTTTTCGGTACCCCTATTTTCTCTTTTCTGAACGATCCCCCAGGTAGCCCTTTCCCTCCCGTGATATGAACCCATGACGTGGGGTTGGCTCTGATACCCAATATTAAGATCCAAACCAATACACCAAAAGCATCTAGGTGATAAAGGTGTGAAAACCTTTAGGATTGTAAAATCGACCGATTCCGTTCTGATCTAGAAGATGGATCATCTCACCTGAGATCACTGTTTCTTAAAGAAGTCTCCCGGTTGTCTCGAGCGAAATGCCCTGATCACATTTTGGATTGGACAGCCCACCGATCCGGCCTCCGAACCCGAGACTTGGAACCATGCCTCAATGAGAACATAGTTGATGTTCTAAAGTTGCCACATGCGAGGAAGGAACGACTTTCTTTCCTTTGCAACCTTCTCACACTTTTTTTTTCTTCTTAGTGGATCAAATCAGTGGCTTTTGCTTTTCTTATTTAATCATGGATGAGGGTTGATTGAATCTTTATTTTGTGATAAACAAATGTGGTGATTGATTGAGACAATTGGTTTGAAAGTCTTCCGACAACGACGTGTCCCTCCCACCCAACAAAATCACTTCAGATTCGATTGTGGAGACCAATCAAAATCGAAGCAAACCCCCTACCAAACTAAAGGAGTAACACTTCAGTCGCAACGTTACCGGTCACAACGCACAATACGAGCCACGTGGTACACTATTAGAGGGCGCTGACCGTATGGATGTTTGGCCAATCACTAGTTGGACCTACAAACCAAAAATAAACTTGAGCAGTGATTTCTAAGCGTTGGATTGAAGTTATTTTCATGGGTTGATTTTAACCGTAGGAATTTGAGCCTTATTTGGGTGCAAAGATCCAAAGGTTCTAAATCACTAATCAGGCTGATTTTTGGTTTGTAGGTACACTGAGGGACTGGTCAAACATCCATACGGTCAGTACCCTCTAATAGTGTGCCACGTGGCTTTTATTGTGCGTGACCGAAGTTGGACTCCAAAGTCCAAACTAAAGCCCCATGGCTTGAAACTATTGTGCGATTTGAATTTTGAACACGCCGTTTGCCTTCCATGCAGCGTATGTGCACCAACAAGCCCGTGTTTGATGACCCCGGGGATTTCAAAGTTTGATGCCCCCCCTTCAAACTGCCACGTCGAGTACTCTTTAGGGCCCACTTACCTTATGGATATTTTGTCCACCTCAAATCAGTGTAATTTGTTATTTATAACCGTTGGATTTAGTATTTTAATAACATGAATTTTGACCATTGAATTTTAACCTTTTTTACGGATGTTAAAATATGACTACTACAAATCACCGATCAAGTTGATATTTGGTATGTAGATCCACCAAGAGGTTGTCCAAACATCCATAAGGTCAATAGGCCCTAAACTAACCACCAAATGGCATTTTTGGAGGGGGTGACTGCAAATTTTGAAGTCCTCTATAAGGCCAGCGAATATTTTCTCGTGCACCAACCCACAAGGAGAAATGAAGTCTACCAATATACTATGGTCCCCAAGGCACCAACCACCCTATCTAATTTGCTGCAATCTCATTAACCATTTGTACATGGAAATTGATCCATGTTCTAAAAAACAGCGTCGTAAGGGTCACGCTCCAACCCCGTTACGTTGTCCAAAAAATAATGACTAGTCCTCAGGGACACGCTAGCCACCCCTCCACACATGCCAAATGTTTTGAGATAGTTTGATCCAAGGTTTAAAGGAGGCCATTTTAACGGTTAAACGGACTGGGGGCGTTACCGTTTAAACGGATTGAAACGGTCAGGGGCAAAAATGGAAAAAATCGGAAAAAAAATGGAATTAAACGGATTTTAATGAAAAAAAACGGAAAAAGTGGCGCTGAAATTCAAATTTTAAAATTTGAAAATTAAAAAAAAATGGAATTTAACGGATTTTAACGGAAATTAATCAGTTTTAACGGCCGTTTTTTTTACAAATTTTTTTGAAATTAAACGGCTGTTTAAACGATTTTAACAGCTGTTAAAACAAAAAAAAACGGCCATTTTTTTCAAAACCGATAAAACGGGTTTAAATGGAAACGTGCTTGGGGCGTTACTGTTTAAACGGCCGTTTTTAAAACCATTGTTTGATCTTTGATGTGGACTGAGCCACTTATTGTTACTCTTCCAAGAAGTGGCCCCAAGGAGAGTTGAACTCAGAACCTCTTGCTTTCTGGAATGGAGTCCTGGCCATAGCACTCATCCCTTGTCTGTTAATGCACCTATGAAAGGACCATGCCAAGGTATAGAAGAGGCCGTTTTAACGGTTAAACGGACTGGGGTGTTACCGTTTTAACGGTTAAACGTAGGGGCAAAAATAGAAAAAAAAATGAAAACAAAAAGGAATACACCAGATTTTAACGGAATAAAACGAAAAAATGTCGCTGGAAAAAAAAAAGAATTTAACGGCCATTTTTTTTCACAAAAATTTTCAGAATTTAACGGCTGTTTAAACGATTTTAGCGGCCGTTAAATTCAAAAGCGTTAAAACGTGTTTAAACGATTTTAACAGAAACGGGCTTGGGGCGTTACCGTTTAAACGGCCATTTTTTAAAACCATGGACCATACTATTAGAAGTACAATGTTAACGTGTGATTCAAGTCCGTTTTAACTTAAATCAACCACTATTGAACTAGGTCAAGGGGTAATCTTGAAGTTTGAAGGTATAAGGGGGTATTACTAATTACGTCCAAACTTCAGGGGGCTATTACTAAAATACCCTATAAATTATAACTTAATGACATAATAGTAATTATTTTGTCTGTCATTTTACAACGAGATTATTTTGAAGGAAAAGAACGATCAAGTTAATTTTTTTGACCTTTATTTGACTCAGACGTAACCAATGTGATAACGTCCATTACAACCGTAACGTTAAGTGTATCTGTTATAACAGACAATTTAAAACCTTGGTTGAATCAATCGAGTGAAATTGACTGTTTGGCACTTGCTAATTTTCCTGTGTTTACCAAGAATGGCATGTCCCTTGGATCCAAGTGGAAGCCGTCCACATCCATTTTTACGGTTTGGAAAACAAGGAGAGATTTTTTTATCCAGAGTCACTCTCGTTGTGGTATTATGGGACGCGTAAAAACATGCCATGTGGTACAATCAGCCTGATTGGTGATTTCTACTTTTTGGAATCAAACGCTCTTTAGAGGGCGATTTTAATCCATTGGATTCAGAAGTTTTTTTTAGACTCAGATTAAAAGGCTAGAAATCCTCTATCAGGCTATTTTTGTGTGGGGTTGGGCCAAATATTCAAAGTCAATGGGTCATGTCCAGAAGAGTATGCCACGTGGTGCTTTTTACGCGACCCACTCACAATACTACAATGAGAGCGAACCTGAGTAGAACTTAATTAGCTGACTGTTCCGGTCAGAAAGTTACTTACAGCCCACAATATGAATCACGTGGCATATTCTTAAAGATTTCTGACTTTATGGATATTTGGCCCAATCTCAGATGGACATACAGATCAAAGATCAGCCTGATTAATGATTTCTAAGCGTTAGATTGGATCGTTTTCATGAGTTGATTTTTAAACGTGGAATTTGAGCAGACCATTATTTGGGTACAAAGTTCTAAAAGTTTGAAATAATCAGGCTGATTTTTGATCTGTATTGGCCAAACATCCGTACGGTCAGCGTCCTCTAAGGTGTACCACGTGTCTCATATTGTGGGCAGTCAGCAACGTTCTACTAGACCGAACCTTGTCAAAAAAATTTCTCGGAAGACGGGAATGAAGTCTCCTCCCCACCAGTATTCCGTACATGTGGCACACATGCAGCAAAGTGATCCATTCCTTTGTCAGTTGGCTCACTTTGGAGGTAGAACTCAACTAACAACAATCAACTTTGATCCGGCTGAGCTGGTCGAGGATCGGTCCAGTCGTAGTTTACATGCTTGACATTTGTAATTTTGAATAGCAAGATCTAAATTTTAATTTCTTTCCCACTCGTATATAAGTTCCTGAACGCGCAGCCGGACCAAGTTGATCCACTGCAGATCCACACCTTCAACGATTATAATCATGGTCAGACCGTCAGAGACAGTGAGATTCGATTGCCATTTGCCAATCATGAAACACATATCTGAATTACAAATTGAGCCACGTGTACGGCACTAGGCACTTAGGCAGGGGGCCCATATTCCGATCTTGATTATTTATTTACGATTTAGCCCATGTTAGATCTAGAAAAAGAAATTAAGCCCATATTATGATTTTGGGAAGTCGAGATATTATATATCCAAGAAACAGCACCCGAGGGAAGCGGGAACTGTAATAGCGGTGGCCCCCACTCTTGTGGAAGAGCGGACCTTTGACTTTGACTTCTATTTCGTTGATTTGGTGTTCAAAGCCTATAAAGTTTACAGTGTTAAACTGTTAAGTAAGTGCATACGCAAGACTCCAAGACATTCCTCGAGCTGGTAAGCTGATTATTTGACTTTTATGTCCTCATGTAGCCTTTTCATAGTCGTTGCTTACCTCACCCATGATGGTTGAGGCTCACATCAACACCCTCCCATCTCGCCACACCTGGAAGTGGGAAATAAGCAACCTATTGAAGGGGATTACTCGTTGAATTAGAAAAAAAAAAAAAATTGAAATCCAGTTTTAAATGGCAGTTATAACGGTACCATAACGGCATAACGTATATGATTGCAAATGACAGACAGATGTAAATAAATCTATTTAAGATCGGAACATTGAACAATAGATTAATTCAAAAATATGGATGGGCCATTCAGTGACATCTGACTAAAAAAAAAATGGTTAAATAAGGGGTGTTATTTCCATTATAAAGGACATCTGATTTTTGCAAAATTATGAAATGGAGTCAAGGGATACCGTTATAACCGCAGTTATTTCAGTTATAATGGTTTGTTTTTAAAACCATGAGCTCAATACTCCTCCAATATATAGGCATTGCCTCTTCTTCTAGCCATCGTCGGACCAGTTGCATGTCTCAGTTGAAGACTGGTGATATGCCATTGATTCGCTTGGTCGAAGCCTCCACACGAGAGGAGATTAAACTATTTATAGGAGATGTGTTAGGTGTGAACTAGCTTTTGCAAATAAAATCAACCATTTCGATTTCGGCAATATAATGTTCTTAAGAAGTTTTCCACATGGAAAATCCTAAGCAAATTGTATTTCAATATAATTATGGAATGTATCTAGTTAGGTGCACCTGCCGCGTGATTGGTGTAGATATTCGATGTTATTTTATGCCCCCCCAAATATATATATCCCCTATATTTGCATTAAAAGACGATCTTGGAGTACAGTGTGGGGGTATTTCAACATTATTAATGAAGAAGAGTCGATTTATAAAAAATAAGGTTGTCAGGGGTCGTTTGGTGTGTACACGTAGTCTTAAGTGGAGAGGCGCTGATTAGCGTTATATATTTTATTTTTTGGTAAACCAGGCGCTGGTTAGCGTTGTTCACCGAAAAATCGAATCCATTTTTGTAAGTAAAAACTTATGCTGACATTTGAGCCGTTCTATACTTCTATGATGAAGAAGAAGAGTCCATTTTTGGTCACGGACGTTCTTTGGTTACTCACGGCAGTATGAGCCACGTAGCACATTCCTTGAGGCCATTAACGGTACGGTATGGATGTTTGGCATCCCTAGGTGGAGTTAGAGACCTAATATCCTCTCGATTGGAAATTTCTAACCGTTGGATTAAGTCCTTTTAAGGGTTGGTTTTTTTCCGTGGGATTTGAGCATTATTTTGGGGCACCCAGATCCAACAGATGGAAATCAACAATCGGGCTGATTTTTGGACAGTAGGTTTACCTAGGGATGAACCAAACATACGATCAGTGATCTCTAAGATTGTGACACGTGGCTCATACAGCCATTCGTCACCAAAAATAGACTCTGATAGAGAATTCTGCACACTCTTGCGGGCTCACTGAACTCATCAATGTTTGGCACACACCTTATATACATACATACCAAAATCAGACTGATTGTTGATTTCCAGCCATTGGATTTGAGTACTTTTTCATCATAGGCTTCATATATGATTGGTTCTAAGCCCACGAGGAAAAAGTGCTCAATTATAACAGCTAGAAATCACCAATCGCGCTGATTTTTTGTGGGTAGGTCCACAAGTGTGCCACTTGGCATTTTGAGGAATTTCTTCGCATGGATTTTTTCCTCACACATGGCCTTGCCTTAAGGCCCATCAACTAAAGCTGTACAGGACAAGATTTTATTGGCCGTGGCCATTTTGGGAGCAAGTGTCAAAGTGTCAAACCACGTTCCCACGTACGGCGATCCAACCATGCTTTAGACGCCCATGTTACCATCCCCAACTTTAAAAATACACATATCGAGACAAGATCACGTCATTGTACGGACAAGAACAGAGAGAAATCAAACGGTCCAGATCGTTTTAGTAGATGACGTGTCGTTGTCTCGACAAGCGCAATGTGCAACCAATGAGTAAAGAGTTTCGATCTGGAGTTTGTTGTCTCTCTTTGGCCGCAGATATGGTGGCTGATTCTGTTAAGATCTCTTGTTGACTAAGCCTATGACCACTTAGCTGGTACCCACTTTAGAAAAGAAAGCAAGAAAACTCCGCTAATTTAGCGAAAGTTACGCTAATCAATCTGCCTATAACGAGCTAGCTAGAACCGGACAAGTTTGATGGTGACACATCTTTACATCTGACTTTTCATTCTTTCACATTTTCCACGATCCAAACCTCACTTTAAAAAAATCCTTGATTTGATTTTTAATAAAGTCTTGTTTGTTTTGATTAAAAGAATGTAAATGAAAACGAGTTTTCCAGTTTGGTCCACCGCTTGATTGATCTTTAATATCTACCCGTTAGATTCGAATGTTTTCTATGGGTTCATTTCTAACAACCAGATTGAGTGGCTAGAGATCACTAATCAGGCTAATTTTTGATATGTAGATCTATCAAGTGGTGGGGCCAATCATTCATGGTTCATATTTTATTTTTCTGCACTAACCAAGCCTGACAAGTGACAAGCCAAGTTGTAAAGAAAACTATATTTAGTTAATTATGATTATGATTATGAACAAACAGGGCCTTGGACAGGTTGTTAGAGTGATCTACTCCAAAATCTTGAAGAAGATGAAAAGAAATGGAAACCAGAGAGAAAAGGGTATCTGAATAAATAAAGAAGGAAGAACAAGCTTTCTCGTGGAGGGACCATGTGTACTGTACTCCTTTTAAGACTACACACCCTTGAAGATGTGCTTTCATAAATATCGGCAGCATCGGGTGCGGTATGTCATTTAGCGCGTGGATGAGAAGGTTGTTGCCGTGTGGGTCCCACTTGTGTCAAGCTAGAATCATTTGGGTCCCACCCACCAACAAAGCTTCATGATATTATTAATTTATTATAACCTCAATAGAAAAAGGGTCGGGCTCCAGTTACCGCCCTAAAATGACAGGCTCCCGCTACAGGACCCAATATGACCCACGAGGCACACTCTTAGAGGACTCTGACCGTATAGATGTTTGGCCAATCCCTAGGTTGACCTACAAACCAAAAATCAACCTGACTAGTGGTTTTTAGATGTTGGATCTTTGTACCTCAAATACTGCTCAAATTCCCACAGTTGAGATCAACCCATGAAAATAAGTCCAATCCAACGCCTATAAATCACTAATCAGGCTGATTTTTTAGTTTGCAGGTCCACTTAGGGATTGGCCAAACATCCATACGGTCAGAGTCCTCTAATAGTGTGCCAAATGGCTCATATTGTGTTCTGCAGCGGGAGCCTGTCATTTTAGGGCGGTACCTGGAGCCTCACCCCTAGAAAAAACATGATAAATAAATAAATATATTTTTTAATTACTTAAAATAGTTGCAACAATGCGAATGCCAGCTCAGCGCTATCTACCACAGTTGGATTCTTGAAATCAATGGCCACAAGTCCGACTCCGATAAGGGTGAGAAAAAAAGATCCTCGGACCCGGAGCATCTTTTATATTTTTACTTCAAAGAAAAGGTTGTGGGAGAGAGATGGTTGGGCTGTTTGCTCTTTTTTTTTTTCTTCTTCCACTAGGAGATGGCAGTATCATGTCTTTGTATAATTGAGTTTGTTTGCTCTAATGACAAATATTCTGAAACTTTTCTCAAACAAAATATTTAAATTAATGGGGAAATCTTTGTCCTTAAGGGACACAAGTTGTGTCCCCTGACCCTTTTTGGAGGCATGACTGCCTACCAAATCATAGTTTATGTTTCAATCAAACGGCTCCCACTTTTTGTGAACGATTGTATCATAAATAAGTTACATTGATCGGATGTCTTCTAATCTTATCTCTTAAGATATTCTGATATGGATCTTGACACAGCTTTGTGGAGCTCATATGGAGATGAGTCAAAGGCTGGTTTTTTTTTAAAAGGAGATGTCGCAGAAACCAGCCCATTGGACATTTTTAGCCCTGTTAAATAGAGATTGAAAGTTATTAATTGGTAATTCACTTTTCATAGGGCTAGAAATGTTAGAGTGGGTTGAGTTTTGATAGTATGATCTCGTCTTTACGCAAAAATCGACCCCTTTACTAATTAATAGGAACCGGAAGGTGTGAGGAACAAGCTCAATTACAAAGGTGGGAGTTCGGCTACAACCGCAAATAGAGAGAAGGGAGTGAGCTCACCCAACTTCGAGCTTTGGCAACAGTGGGGTTGATCAAGATCTCAATTCTCGAGGAGGAGCTCCAAGCTCACTCACACTTCTTCTATTTTCTCTTCAATAGAAACTCCCCAATTTCTCTTATGTTGAAGAAAATTCGATTCCGGCGAGTTATTGATGACGATCTAATTTTGGGTCAGAGTGTGGTGATAGTTCAGAATGGTTTATTTTGACATATTGTTAGGATTCTAATGGTTAAGACTTAAGCTTTACAAACCTCTATCACCTAGGTGCTTTTTGGTGTATTGATTTAGATTTTAACATTTGTTATTAGAGCTAACCCCGTGTCTTGAGTTCGAGTCACGAAGGAGGCGACCTGTGGAAAAAAGAAGTCATAGTGAGAGCCACTATTTTGAAAGGGCTACGTGGAACGTAGGAAGTTTTGGAAAAGAGGCCAGAGTGAAAGTCACTAAAAGGTTACTTGGACCGCAAACTAAGCTATTGAGGACATTGGCTGCAGATGTGTGGTGGTATGTTTGGATCCTAATGGTTAAGACCTAGGCCGTGCTCAGTTATATAACCTAGGTGCTTTTGATGTGTTAGTTTGGGCCTTAACACATTTATTTTAAAATTTTGACTAATCTAAAAAATGAAGTAGGTTGCCTTCTCAACTCTAGAGGTTGAGGAGCTACCTGATCAAGGATAAAAATTTGAGAACTCGTCTTCATAAGCTCTTTGACGACTTTGGTGAAGCCATAATGCGCAGGCTTTTCAACAACCTTTTCAATAGAAACTGATGTTAAGATCATTCTAAGCATCTCATCTAATGGTTTGGATGATCATACATTGTTCTTCTCAAGTTTTCTCATCCTTTAGTCGATGGTAGGTTCAAACACATTTTCCTCTAGTGAAGTAGCAACATTGGTCCCATATGCTTTTTGCTTTTATACCTAGACATTGGTCAAGTTAGGATCGTCCTTAAAGGTACTCAAAGTACTACTTACTATAATAGTACATGTAGTGTCGGATTACACACCAAACCAAGTGATGCATCTCCTTTTGTAGCTCTAGGGCACGCTCACATTGGTGATCGTAGACCTCACGCGGGCGTGCTCGAGTTTGTCTTGTCTTGTGATTAGGGTTGTCAATGGATTGAGCTTAGATAGAACAGGTTCGGGATCCAATGCTTATTAGATCACAAATTCAGATTCGAACCTGATCCAATAAGCTATAGAAACGTATCGAATTGGATCAGACTCAAAAGATCCTAACATCTAGTCAATCTGATCAATAAAGCTACTAAATTTGATTTTAAGAAAATAGAACTGATTTTAAGATAAACTCTATCTCTAGTTTCTCAGGCTCCGAGGAGCCCCTCTTTCTAACCCCTATCGGGAGTTGGACTGAGCCCCTCTTTCTAACCCCTCTTGGGAGTTGGACTCGGGGCCGTGGATTTCGAGAATCCACCAATGGTTGATAGCATTGAGTTGGCATTCACTTAATGAAAAAAGTGAATGCCAGCTCAAAACTATCAACCGCTATTGGATTCTCGGAATCCACGGCCCCGAGTCTGACTCCCAAGAGGGGTCAGAAAAAAAGGGGGTCCTGAGCCTGATTCATACTTATATTGGTTCAATCAAAGGGCATAATTGCAGTGCATGTGAGTTTTAGAACGGAAGGGAGAAAGAAAAGATGTTCTTAAGAGCACTTTTGAGCAAAAAAGCCATTTTATTCTAGCAAAAAATCGCAATCCAAACAGACCTAATCCTTATCAAAATGGGCTTACCAAGAGGAAATAAACATACAGTCTATCCGTATGGATGGTTCCATGCACCTGAGGACTTGTAAGGACAGCGATGTACTTCTCTTTTCTGTTACTAGATTCTTAATACAGTGTTTTCTTTACTTTATTAACCAAGCAAAGTACGCTTTGCTCTTTACCGAATAATACGAGTGATAGAGATATGTGCATGCCATGCCCCTCCAAGAATGGATTGCACATAACTAATGTTCATCTTTAGGGGGCGTTTGGGAACGAGAAGTAAAAGCACTTCTGCTTGTAGTAGAAGTTACTATTTGATTATTTACTTCTAGAAAAGTCAGAAATTAAAAGCGACGGGAGGCATTTTAATTTTTGAGAAGTAATTTCTCTTTGAAGTCAAAAGCAAGAAAATTTATGAAACACATCCAAACTAATATTTTGGCTTATAAAAGTCAATAAGTTACTTTTTTCACATTGCCAAACGCCCCCTTTATATATATATATATATATATATATATATATCCTTTTAACTTAAAACATAAATTAAAATAGGAAAACATTAGGTAGTTCCATTACCACGCTACTTTTAAGCACCCCCGCTAAGTTTAAAAAATTAAAGAATATAAATAAAGCAAAGATAGGGGCAATTTGGGAATATTAAGATTTGTGTTATATTGTGAAGCCTGTGTGGATGGCAGCCCGGGTTTTGGTTTTATAATAGTACTAGGGAGGAAGCCACGTGTGTTGCACATGCACCTTACATGCCTAGCACTCTTAGAGATCACTGACCGGGTCCATCCCTAGGTGGACCTACATGCAAAAAATTAGCCCGATCAGTAATTCTAAACATTCGATTGGAGTTATTTTCACGGGTTGATTTTTAACCAAGGATTTTGAGCATTATTGGGGTTACTCAGATCCAAAGGTTAGAAATCACTAATAGACTGATTTTTTTGGCATGTTAGTCCACCTAAAGATGGACCAAACATCTATACGATCAGTGTCATCTACTAATGGGAATAGAAGGTATTAGATAAATAAATAGATTGAGATCCAAAGGGTAAAAGAAAGCATTGAACGTCTGAAGCCATTGTCATCGCCATCCCATGTTTTGGCTTTATAGTAGTATAGATATAGATAGATAGATGGTAGCATTGTGACTATCTAATAGTTAAGATAAATATACATCCATTTCTTACATCCAATTATGGGGCCCACTTAGAGATCAATTTAGACAATCCAACTGAACAATGGGTTTTCCTCACAATGGATAGCAATCACCAAAAATAATCAATTTTGACATTATTAACCTTACAAAAAGTTTACCCAAAATAAAAGTTAAATTTTATAGTCTGATTTTTCAAAATCAAGTATATTTTTCACGAGGTTAGGAATGTCAGAATGGATTCCTCTTTTGTGAGGATGGTCCAGACAGTATGAACGACTTGGTTGCACAACTAGATTTAAGAAAATGTATATAAATTTATCCTAATATATAGCGTGAGGACCTTCAGGTCACCATCATTTTTTTGCCAATTTCATTCTCAAAAGGCCCCTAGAACATCGAATGAAGGTCCATCTTTAGTGAACTACATCTTCTTTGTGTTAGTTGACCTAAGCCAACCATTACTGCAAGGGTGGGGCTTGGCCTTCGAACCGTACGTGGGACAAGTTTCTGCCTCATACAACGTGGGCTGAAATGTTGAATATTATATTTTTTTTTTCAATATTAGCAACCCTGAACGGGACTTAAACCCAAGTCTTTGGCTACAACCCCCCAAAAGACTTGACCAACCAAGCTGTTGGACGTTTCTTGTATTCAGAGGACATTTTGGTCTCTGTAAAACTTTTTCTACCAAAGTATTTTCTTCTTTTCTTAGTTATACTTATCGTCTTTCCACAAAATATATATATATACATGTCCTAGGCTGTGGATTTCGAGAATCCAACCATGGTTGATATTTCTAAGTTGATATTACTTTTTCGCACTTTTTACAACACCAGCTCAACGCCATCGACCACCGTTAGATTTTCGAAATCCATGGCTGAGGACGCAAGTCCCTAGATGGGACAGAAATGGGGGGGCTCTTATATGGGGTCAGGATCAAGAGACAACAATTTTCACAACATTTTCTACAACAATTTTGGCGTACGCACATGGAAGATGAATCAATAGCTGATTTTTGGCGAGGATGATCTCCTCACCATATAGATCACTCCTACAAAAAAATAAGTCCATTTTGAAACTTCTAACCCCATCTAGTGTAGTCTTCAAGTTAATGGTAAAAATAGACGGTCCATAATTCTTCAACTTCTAAATCATTCTACGGACAGAATGATTTGAACTTTTGTGAGGATGATCTCCTCGCCATAGAGACCATCCTCGCCAAAATTATCCAATTCCAAAACTTATAATTTATATATTGGCTCACGCTAATTTGTATTTGTATATTGGCTCACGCTTATTTGGTGTGATTATTTTATGATCAATAGTATTGAACTCCAAGAACTTGTAAAAATCTTTGGGTCGGTCTAGTATGCAACCATTTGTATACTTAAAAGTATGCAAACATTGTATCCATCATTGAATGCTCATTGAAAAACGTATTTTTAATTTATAAAATAATTTTTTTTGAAAACATTGAAATAACACATTTTTCAAGGGACATCCAACAGTACTGACAATGTTTGCATACTTTCAAGTGTATAAATAGTTGCATACTAGATTTGTCCAGATTAAAGGTCTCCGTCCTTCTTTTTCCCTAAGATTACCCTTAAATGTAGCCATTATGTAAGGGAGCTTTTTCTTTATTAAATCTTCTATATCCTTCTACTATTTATGGTTAAATAAATATATATAATATATATAAGGGTAGTGCTATCTCACGCTTAACCCCCAAAAAGAGACCTCATTGCTAAGGGTAAAGCAGTCATTTCAGCATTAATAATGTCACGTGGACCCTGAATCTCTTGAATTCGGCTGTCCACGGCTCAATCACATTGTTCCTTTCTGCTTTTAAGTGTTAAGCCTCCCGGAGGGAGCATTTTCGTATAAATAAATGTGAGGAGATGAAAGGACCCACCTGCCACGCCGGTTCGGGTGGGGTCAGCGCCCCCTCTCCTATACTGACGCGTTTTCAGTTTTCACACCGCGTCCTCTTCCGTGTTGATGGGCTTATTATTGAATTTACCATACTGTCTTTCTCTTCATCTTGATCTGGACCGTTGAATGGATATCAACTTTTTTGACGGTGATGATTTCTAGTTTGCGATAAGTATTCCTTCTTTACTTTAATTAAAAATTAAATCTTATTTAAGTTATTCTAGAAGCACAAGGGCAGTTTTGTCAAGTGAAAATAGCAAAAAATAAAAGAGAACAAAAAAAAGGTTTAAAATTAAATGAGTCTATAAAGCAGGACAGTGACCAACATTCTTTGACTAATTTCTATCCTCCAACTCCGCATCCAAGCTAAGGTGTCTTACGGTATATTGCAGAATAGTGAACCAGAAACGTGGCACACATGCAACCAGTTCAATGGGTCCCAACTAAGGAGATCTTAATTGAAAAATTGACTTCTTTTAGCACGGTCAGTGCAAAAATTCGAACCGTATGGAAAATTTATCAAAAAAGAGATGGGTATGAGGTGGAACACTATTAACTGGGACCCACCTGTTTCACTGTAAGTAAACCGTGCATGTGCGTGCGCAGTGTGTAACACACATCATGCCGTATGTGAGTAGACACATGGCACTCTCTTAGAGAACGCTGACTCTATGGATGTTTGGCCAATCCCTAGGTGGACTTACAACCAAAAAAATTCATTCTGATTAGTGATTTCAAACCTTTGGATCTTTGTATCTCAATTAATGGTCAATAATGCTAAAATTCCACTGTTAAAAATCAACCCATGAAAACGACTCCAATCCAACGCTTATAAATCACTAATCAGATTAATTTTTTGTCTGTATGTCCATCTATTGTTAAGCCTCCTCTAAGAGTGTGCCACGTGGTTCATATGGTAAACACTTGCTGTAACTAACTGAATTACGGCAAATTAATATCTACCAACTAATTAAAAAAGGGTCGGGCTGCAGTTACCTCCCTAAAATGACAGGCTCCGGTTACAGGACACAATATGAGCGCTTAGAAAACTCTGACCGTATGGATTTTTGTCCAATCCCTAGATGGATGGACAAACCGAAAATCAGCCTGATTAGTGGTTTCTAGGCGTTGGATATTTGTACCACAAATACTGCTCAAATTCCCACAGTTGAGAGCAACCCATGAAAATAAGTCCAATCCAACGCATATAAATCACTAATCAGGCTGATTTTTGGTTTGTAGGTCCACTTAGAGATTGACCAAATATCCATACGGTCAGAGTCCTCTAAGAGTGAGCCACGTGGCTCATGTTGTCTCCTGTAACCGGAGCCTGTCATTTTAGGGCAGTAACGAGAGCCCGACCCATTAAAAAATATTTAAAACAAAACTCCCGTCTATCGCTCGCCGTTTCATCACAGTCACAAGACCGTTTCTCTAACGGCACGGAATATATGCTGTCAATTCTCAATCTCTCCTCTTCTCTCTCTCTGCCTTTTTGGCGTCACTCGCAAAGCTTTTTTTTATTTTATTTTCTATTAAATAAATAAAAACATATTTCTTTTTTTTTTTTTTTATTGTTTTATTATTATCCAAGTCCACTAGACCACAGTGCCCACACCAGTCTCACAAAACGGTCTCTCCCTCTCTCTCTCTTCTCTCGTCCCGCTGCAGTCGCTTTTCAGTGGTAGTGTTGCAGTTGCTTTTCTGCGCTCTTTCCCTCTCTCGCTACAAAACACACACTTCACCGTTGCTCTGATCGATCCTTTCTCGTAAATTAGGGTTTCTGTTCTAGAACCTTCCAAGAAGATCTGTTCTATGAGGAGTGCTCTTTTCTCCTCCTCCTCTTCTTCTTCTTCTTCTTCTTCTTCTTCTTCTCTCTGAGAGAACAAAGAGGGTTTGTTTTCTTTCTTTTTGTATTGTATTTGTTCGGGTTAGTGTTAAAGATGGAGAGGAGGCAGGGGTTCTTCTCGGCGTTGAAAGAAGATGTGGTGAGAGCGCTATCACCGGCGAGGTCGAGAGCGAAGAGTCCAGCGAGGAGTGGGTCCCCGATGTCTGGACTTCTTCGGCGGAGGAAACAATACGTGGCGCAACCTGAGCCTTTGATCGCGAGATCTGGAAGCCTGAGGCCGGTTGGGGAGACGCTCACGCCGTTGATGGAAGGACCTGATCCGGATGGGTCTGAGAATGGGGATTCGAAGAGGGAAGGGTGGGGCCATTGGATGAAGGGCCAGCTCTCTCGGACGCCTTCAGTTTCTTCTTCTGCTTACAAGCGGTCCGATCTGAGACTCCTGCTCGGTGTCATGGGCGCTCCCCTCGCCCCGGTTCACGTTAGCACCTCTGACCCTCTACCTCACCTTAGCATCAAAGATACTCCCATTGTGAGTCTCTCTCTCTCTCTCTCTCTCTCTCTGTTTCCAAGTTTGTACCAGTTTTTGTCACTTATTTAACTTTTTTTTTTATTTCAATTTTTAGGGCTGTTTGGATCTCCATTTTTTGCACCAATTTTTTTTTTTTTTGCTAAAAATGGCTATTATGAAAACTTTTTTTTGCCCAAAAATGACAATCCAAACAGGCCATCAGGTTTAGAGGTTTTGGTCTGTTGTTTTAATTTACAGAGATTTTTTTTTGTGGGGTGGGGAGGTTCATCGTTCTGATCTTTGGTAGCTTGGATTTTCTATTTTGGGTTTGCTTTAATCTGGTGAAAAGTTCTCATGGGAACTATTTTTTTCTTTCCCAAATTTCTTCAATTGTAAAATGTGGTTCCATGGAAAATAGGTTTCTTTATTTTTAGGTCTGTTATTTCTTTTCAGTGTAAATATGTTTAGAGTTCTTGTGAAATGTGCAAATGGGTATGTTTGCATTACCTATTTAGATAACAAGAAGAAAAAATTTGTAGATTTGCATCTTAGTTTGTGAATGAGATGTTGATTGTTGGAGGAATTGATGTAAATGGTGTCTCTAGTAGCAAATGAGGGGCTAAGGGTTGTTTTTATGGAGCAGGATTAGAGGGGACAGTTGTTTTCTCTGTTTTGAGATTGCTTGACCAATATATCTATGTATGGGGTTCTTTGATCTCCTTCGATTTGCTGAAACCCTTCTAAATCAATTCTGTATTTTGGGGGGTAATGTTGCAGGAAACTTCGTCAGCTCAGTATATATTGCAGCAGTACACAGCTGCTTCGGGAGGGCAAAAGCTGCAGAGTTCCATTCGCAATGCCTACGCCATGGGAAAGGTGAGGATGCTAGCTTCCGAGTTCGAGACGGCCACAAAGGTCATGAAAAATCGGAATGCCTCTAGAGCTGCTGAATCGGGTGGGTTCGTCCTCTGGCAGATGATGCCAGACATGTGGTATGTCGAACTAGCAGTCGGTGGCAGCAAGGTTCACGCTGGCTGCAATGGCAAGCTCGTCTGGAGGCACACCCCCTGGCTTGGGGCACATGCTGCAAAAGGTCCTGTTAGACCTTTACGCCGTGCACTTCAGGTGAAATTGCCTGTTCTAATCCATGTCCTCCACTTCAGATGTAGTTTGATTTGCTAGTAGTTGTCTGATCATTTTCGGATGTGGGCTCCATTATTTCAGGGTCTTGATCCCAGAACCACCGCTAGCATGTTTGCGGATGCTAGATGCATCGGAGAGAAGAAGGTAAATGGAGAGGATTGCTTCATCCTCAAGCTCTGTGCAGATCCACAGACATTGAAAGCCAGGAGTGAAGGGCCGGCAGAGATCATAAGGCATGTCTTGTTTGGCTATTTCAGCCAGAGGACTGGACTCCTTGTCCACATGGAAGACTCCCACCTGACCCGCATCCAGTCCAACGGGGGTGATGCTGTGTATTGGGAGACCACCATCAACTCCTTCCTCGATGATTACAGGCCCGTTGAAGGGATCATGATTGCTCATTCGGGTCGATCTGTAGTGACCCTTTTCAGGTTTGGTGAGATGGCCATGAGCCATACCAAGACGAGGATGGAAGAAGCATGGACAATTGAGGAGGTGGCATTTAATGTACCCGGTCTGTCAATCGACTGTTTCATTCCTCCCGCTGACATTAGGTGTGGGTCCATCAGTGAAGCCTGTGAGCTTCCTCAGGGAGAGAGAGGAAAGACCATGGTAGCTGGGACACATCGAGCCAAAGTTGCTGCACTGGAGAAATCTCAAGACGGCAACCTTGATAATATTGTCTGGAAGGTGGAACTTTAACGAATAGGATCACTGCAAATTGTTCATATAGGTAGCTAGTTTAATTGACTAACTCAGTAGAAGGTGATGAAGTAGGAGCTAAGCTGATCGAGGAGTTTTTGAGTTGGGTACACATTGTTATCTGTAAATAGAGCATAATCATTCACAGGTTCTCACTGGGGCCTGGGTGAATCTTTATACTCTCAGTGCAGAAGTATCAGGTAGTTGGGGATCAGTTTTCCGGTGGACGACGGAGCAGATGGAGGTTTGTTTTTTCAGTGTACCTTCCATACACGAAGGGTCGTGGCCACTCTTTGGTATCTCAGGGAGAGACCACTAACCTTCTATGATTCTACTAATCCTTTTGGCTTAAAGCAACCAGAGGGTGATGGTGACAAGAACTCAGCTGCCATCTGGTGTGGATTAAAAACTAAAAGTGTTTTTCAGTCCTTTTAATTTCTACTGTGTGTGGGTGTGTTAGTGTGATTGTGGATGTTTGATTGATGTAAAAGTTGTTTTGGGTGTGGGAAGGAAAGGGACAAAAGAGATGGGAGATAAAAACTCAAATTTTCTTACCTACTGTAACCAAAATGTTTCAGGTTAAGGATTGTGCCAGTGCTTCTGAGAAAAAGATGTAAACAAAACTTTTGTGTTTCATCAGATATCGAATGCTTACAAGTATAGAGTTAGTTTTTCCTTCATTTCTTTCTTTTGGGTCTCTGTGAATTGTACATTACAGTTTCCTTGAATGCTCTGAGATCATCTTTTCTATTGCTCCCCTTTTGTCTTCTCCTTTTTTCCTTGGTGCATGACAGGAAATTCAATAATAAAGGTAAATTTGGGGTCCATCTTCCGTCAAGGGGGAAGGGAGGATGAGATGATGGGGTATTTGGTGGGTCCCTTCCATTCAGGAATACTTTTGCCTTTTCTGACCATTTGGATTCAAACCCACAAAAACATATAAACAGCAGGATGGGGATGGATTTGCATCGTTTTGAGGCAAAGCCTGTGAGATATATCATTACAGTAGGGCACGGGGGTAAAGCCAACCCATGTGATTTTCCTCTCACTCTCTATCCTTCTTGTTTTGTTCCCTTTGAATCTGAATATATTATCTGCTTTTACAGTGACGTTGTCTTCCCCTCCCTTTGAGTAAAACTTAGATGACCGCCTACAATATGAGCCATGTGGCGTATTTTTAGAGGACAGTGACCGGATGGATGTTTGGCCGGTCCCTAGGTGGACCCCACAAATCCAAAATCAACCAGATTAGTGATTTCGTAGCGTTGGATTGGAGTCATTTTCATGGGTTGATTTTAACAGTGGGAATATGAACAGTATTGACCATTCTTTAGGGTACAAGGATCCAAAGGTTTGAAAGAACTAATCATGCTGATTTTTTTGGTTTGTAGGTCCACCAAGGGATTGGCCAAGCATCGAAAACGGTGAGCGTCCTCTAAGAGAGCCACGTGGCTCATATTGTGGGTGGTCGGTGGCTTAGTTGACAGTGGATGGTGAGCTAAGTTTTACAATCACTCCGTTAAACATAGTTGGGTATTAATAAGTAGATTAATTCATTAAAAAAAAAAAAGGGGGAGTGGGGAGAAGTTTCGAGCTCATGATGGTGTCCCCATATGGTCAAATGTCAAATTCTTCATTGATGAGAAATAGTTTTATTTGGGTATTATATATGCATGCATGGTATAGTTTATTTGATTGGGGAATGTGACATGAGAGTGTCTCAAGAAGTCAATAAATAGGGTAGGCAACTGCTTATCAAAAGAAAGTTACTACGGTAACCAACCAACCGGGTAAGATCCTAAGCTCTCACTTTCACTGTCTGTCACCTATTCATCCCTGGTTTTCTTTTTTTTTTTTTTACTCGGACTTTGTAGAAAATAGAAATTCCATTTGTACCCTATATTTGAAGATGGGATGTTTGATTCATCTGCTTAATTGTCTCTTTCCATATCTATTCTTAACCCATTATAGCAAAATTGCTTCTTCTCATGTAATTTAATCGAGTCTCCTAATTAACTACTGATAGATCATGTCCATTCATTTGGTGGGTCACCTCTTGGATGCCGCATAGCACGACCCATCTAAACCTTTCAATCTTTACGAAAATACCTCCCCTCAGGATCTGGGGACAACAAAAAATTGACGCAGGCCAATGTATAAATTAGAAGTTTTGAAATTGGATGATTTTTCGTAAAGATGGTCTTTATGGTGAGGAGATCATCCTCTCAAAATTTCAAATCATTCCAATATTCGCAGACCCGTTTACAAGTTGAAGAATTATGGACTGTCTATTTTTATCGTTAACTTGAAAACCATTTGAAATTTCAGAATGTGCTGATTTTTTTTTGTAGAGGTGATCTATATGGTGAGATCATCCTCACCAAAAATCAGCTATTGATTCATCTTCCATGTGGGTCCCCCCGATATATAAGGTCATGATCGGGGGACAATAATTTTGGCGTACCCAATTGGAAGATGAATCAATGGCTAATTTTTATGAGGATGATCTCCTCACCATATAGATCACCCCTACAAAAAAATCTGCCCATTCTGAAATTTCTAACCCCATCAAGTGTGGTCTTCAAGTTAATGGTAAAAATAGATGGTCCATAATTCTTCAACTTCTAAACTATCTACAAATGTCAGAATGACGGGGTTAGAAATTTCAGAATAAACTGATCTTTTATAGGGGTGATCTACATGGTGAGGAGATCATCCTCTTCAAAAATCAACCATTGATTCAGAGGGGTTGAATCATTTAAAAAAATTTGAACTTCATTAGATTTGGATTTTAGGTATTTGTGTTGACTTAGTGCACCTATGGTCGGGTTGTTCAGTTTGGTAAACGATCCAACTTGAAGGAGGTTTTCATTTGTTTGACATGTGCGTTTCAAAATTTAGGTAGGAGTAGAGAGAGCAAGCTGGGCTCCTGTCTAAGTCAGGGATTTGAAAGGAAGTTGTATTTTCCCTTTCTAAATATGTCAAGACTGAGTTGTTCAAGGTTTGGTGAGTGAGTTGTTCAAGGTTTGGTGGGGTGACATTATGATCAGCAAAAGGAAGCTTCCTCTTTAGCCTCTGTGTAGAGGAATAATCACGTGCCACTCTCATTCGTACTTGATGTTGACATCCACCCAATCAGAATGGTGCACGTGCTCGTGTCGATGCGTGAGGTTAGCATTGCTCTTGTGAAGGAGTAGATGTACATCAGATCTAGGGTTTTGATTTTCTTCAATTAGTTTCAAATTTTGAAGTAGAATCATGAGTTTTGATAACAATGTTTGAAGGATTGAGAAATAGAACCATCTGATTTTACTGTGACCCTTATGTTATGTTGATGGACAAAACCCAATTATGTAACATCTACCCATGGTTCAAAGTTTTGGCCGAAACCTATGGGCGTGCTTGATTGCACAGAAAATTTTTCCGAGAAAATACATCTGGGAAATGCCTTAAATAGCTGATGGATTGCAACTGAGAACACATATTTCAATCATGTGAGAAAATAAAAGCCTATTTTCAGGTGAAATGAATTCTCACCTATCTAGATGGGAAATGAATTCCGGGTTTAGTAGGAAAAATTATCCAGAATTAAATGGCTTGGTAGGTCAAATCATATAGATTTAAAATGGCTATCTAACAAGGGACAGTTGCGTTTTCCCAAGGAAAATACAATTTTCCCACATGGAAATCAACGTTTTTTCTCTTTTGTTTCAGCTATAGGACAAAACTCAAAAATTGAACGATGCGTCATCTTATGTGTTAGGTCATGCTTGGTTCACAGCAAATTGAGTGCAATGCACTCACTTGCCATAATTTTGGGATTGCAAGTGATTGGTTGGAGGCAGGCAACTACCGTACAAGTGGGTTCCAGACCCTTACAAACTCCTTAACAAAATAGATGCAAGTAATACAGCCCAAAAATTGATGCAAGTGAGGGTGCATTGTATTAGCTCAACATTTTTTCTTCTGAAAATAATAATAATAATAATAATAATAATAATAATTATGATTATTTTTTTATTAGTATCTTTTTATTTTTATTTTTTATATTAGCTATCTATTTTTTTGATATTGTTGGTCAGGGCTGCCTAACCCCAAGCTTTACGCTCCAAATAATAATAATATGTTAACAATAATAATTTTATTGTGTATTTTTTTAATAAAATAAAAAAATAAAATAATTCATTGCATCCTTTTGTAATGCACTACCAACCAATCAGCTGAACTTCGTTTGCATCTATTTACAGGGCGTGAACCACAGTTGTAAGTGACTTGCATTGTAAGCGGTATATTTGCACTACAGTACAAAATGCACCAAAGTGTAGCGAACCAAGCAGGGCATTAGTATTACCCATGAACGATACAGTGTACTTTGAACCATGGTTATTCTTGAGCCTAATTGTTAGTCGAACGGAAGGGTCACAATAAATTTTTGGTAAAAGTTACGTCCCAGTCGAAGAAGTAGGAAAGTTTCAAAAATAAATTTCGAGGCACAAGTTACGAGGTCCCTATCTACACCTTGTTGCAATTATTTCTTTCAATAAGGAGGCACTAAGCAAAGGTCCAAAGGATGTTGAAACCCTATAAGTTGTTCACCAAGTCCTCATTTAAGCCTGTTTTTGAAGAATTCAGTAACTCGGCAAAGGCGGGTTTTGAACCCAAGTCTATGGTATCATCACCCACAAACTTTACCAACTGAGCAAGTTGTACACCAAGTCCTCATTTATTATTTGTGGGTGATTTTAGGTGTTCACTAATCCATTATCAGCTATGAAAGTGATGATCAGTTTAAGTTTACCATCTAATTGTATAATCAGGGTCCCTCCTAACATTTTTGATTGTAACAGCCTTTTCCTGGCCATATTGAAGGAAGAAAATAAAAATCAAATGGGTCGCTTTGATTGTCGTTAACGAGCGTTTTAAAGAGGGTTTCTCCAAATTCGACACGACTAATGCATAATGACGATATGAAGACTCTTGCCCTTAATTATACATGTAATTGAGGTATGGTGGTGCTATCTGTTGGGGGTCAATAATGCTATTCCCTAATAAAGGGTGCAGTTGGGGTCTGCGGGCAAGGTCTATCGTGGTAACCGTAAGGGCGCGGTTAGAACAAGCTCATGGGTGCGATGTTGATCGTGGTAAAAAAAAAAAACTTAAGTTTGCCCCCCTCTTGACAAGATATCTTTTCGGGAGGAATGAAGACTTGAGTCCCGGACTACCAATCAAAAGTAGATCTCATATTGCTGGGCTTTGATCACGCTGAGAAAAGCCTGATATGGTGCAAAGCTGGATAATTCAATGGCAGGTTGAGACATTTAAAGGCGCTTAACTGAAAACTTTCGAGTGATTACTCATGATGGAGTTTCTTTTGTGGAGAAACTTGAATTGGATTGAACAGTTGGGAAGGTTGATTGTCAAAAGTATTAGGTTAAGCAAAAATTAGTCTTTGTTAAGATCAATATGAATGTCGAAGCGAACAAAATCGGGGTGTTAGCAATGGTGTGGCGGTAATTAGGCAAATATATATATATATATATATATATATATATATTTTATAATTGAACTGTTTTCTTAAAAGGGACCCTTGGAGGCTAATTAGGCCTACCAAACAATCAAAAGAAATACAAAAACAGATGAGAGAGACCAACAAAAGGAAAAGATCAACCCAACAACAAACCGAAACACCCATCCCTAATCATGCCCCTAGAAGCTAACTCAAACCATTTGAACACACCATGTCCTCGAAAAAGATCTCCTTCCCTTTCTTATATAATTTAACCCACATATACACCAGACCCTTAATTTCCATAACCAGATGCTCCGTACGAAGACTCTTGCCTTTAAATACTCTGTTGTTTCGCTCCCTCCACAGTCCCCTAATAACCACCAAAGGAGTCAAAATACTCAAAACCCACATCTTTGTTGATCACCTGTATTATTGCATATAATCTAGTTTGGAACCAATCTGGTTATTCGAGAAGAATACATGATTTTTTTAGACAATGTTATTAGTTCGACTACATCGATATGATATGAGTACACTTTATGACAGGCAAAGCAGGATCAGAGCACTAAATATCGCCTCACATAAGAACAATTGGATTAATTAAGACTCAATTTCATAATTTGGTGGATACGAAAATCTTATATTTTTCAGATAAAAATTTATAGGGCTTTTTCGCTTTACCCCTTTATTGATGCAATTTGCATCTCACCCAATGTTTTTTAAATATTTGGGTCACCCTTTTGACTATGGTCAACGTCATTGACTATAGACGGCCATTAACGGTCTCCGGATTGGCATCCCAATATTTTTTAAATGACTATAATGACCCTGGGTGAGTTGCAAATATTTTAAAAACATTGGGTGTGATGCAAATTACATCAATAAAGGGGACAAGCAAAAAATCTATTTTTTTTTTTTTTTTTAGGATTGCGAGCTCAAAACCTTTCTTCATTTATTTTTGGCCCAACCGTAGGTGGACCTACAGACCAAAAATTTATCTTCATTTATTGAATTTCAAATTTTGAATTTTAACGCCATTTTTTCTATTTTTCCGTTAAAATTGTTAAATTCTGTTTTTCCATTTTTTCTATTTTTGCCCCTTGCCGTTACAATCCGTTTTAACGGTAATGCCCCCAGTCCGTTATATCGTTAAAACGGCCCCCTTTAAACCTTGGGTCCACCTATGGTTAGGCCAAAAGTAAATGAAGAAAGGTTTTGAGCTCACAATCCTTAAAAAAGAAGAAAAAAAACCTTAAAAAATAGATTTTTTGCTTGTCCCCCTTACTTTATTGATGCAATTTGCATTACACCCAATATTTTTAAAATATTTGCGTCTCACCCAAGGTCATAATAGTCATTTAAAAAATATTGGGATGTCCATCCAGAGACCGTTAATGGCCATCTATGGTCAGACCATGGTCAAAGGGTGAGACGCAAATATTTTAAAAACATTGGGTGAGATGCAAATTGCATCAATAAAGTAAGGGGGTAAAGCAAAAAATCCGTAGAAATGTGGTTTAAAGCTCTAGAAATATGTCCCAAAAATTGCGATGCTTCCCAAAAATTGTGTCAACATTATTAAATGATCGTGATGCTTCCCAAAAATCGAAATTCTTGATCAATGGAGCAACAATATCAACATTTCTGATCCACAAGAAAACAGAATTGATTGGCTCATTCCATACTAGAAATAACCGCGTGACAACATTAATTTCTTCTTTTTCAATTATATCCCGCGACCTAGCGACGATTAGCTGAATCCCGTAAAACAGTTTTATAACGCCCATCACACTCTCTGGCTCTTTGGTGTAGAGATGGCTTGCAAGGAAACAGCCCTGGAAGGCTAACTGGACCAATCCTTGGTGGGGCTAGCCTGACCAAAGATTAATTCTTTTCTCTTTCATGGAGCATTAGTTCAAATCAAGGTTTAAAAGGGGCCGTTATAACGGTATAAAAGGACTGGGGGCGTTACCATTTTTCCCATTATAACACCCATTATAACGAATTGTAACGTTCGGGGGCAAAAATAGAAATAACAGAAAATATGGCGCTGAAATTCAGATTTTGAAATTTTTAAATTGAAAAAACGATAAAATAATGAAAAACGGCTGTTTTTTTTCCACAAAACTTTCCAGAAAATAACGGTCGTTATTTCGTTATAAGTTATAACGGAAAATAACAGCCCTGTTATTTTTAAAGCGTTTTAACGGTTCAGAACGTAACGGGGGAGGTCCGAACCCATTATAACGGCCGTTTTTTAAACAATGGTTCAGATAACTGACCTTATTTATACCCATTTTAGCCAAGGATCCGCTAAAATACACGGGTTGGATCCATACCTTAGGTTTAACTGTTGGATCCAGGCCTGAACTTGGATACAACCAGCTCCTCGATATGTAAAATTACAAAAGGTAGCATTAAGTAATGAGATGAGGTCCTGTACCCAGGGCCGTCTCGATGCAAGTTGAGGCCTAAGGAGAAAACTCCATACGAGGCCTTTTAATATTTAATATATTAGTATAGGATCGGGATCGGGATCGGGGGACAACCATTTGGTGGACCCACTTAGAAGATGAATCAATGGCTGATTTTTGGTGAGGATGATCTCTATGGTGATCATCGGGAGTTAATCCTCATAAAAATTCAAATCATTTTGATATGCATAGACTGGTTTAGAAGTTGAAGACTTATGTACCGTTTATTTTTACCGTGTAACTTGAAAACCATTGATTCATCTTCAACATGGGTCCGCCAAAATGGTTGTCCTCCAATCCTGACCCATTAATATATGGCATTAATTAAAATTTTTAACTCTCTGTGTGGTAGAAAATCTTATTTAACAACTATTCATGATAATTAAAAGCTATTGAAAAACATGTAGATGAATTAGACTTCCGTTGCAGTCCATGCAGAGGACTCTCACGGCCCTACATAGATCATTTTTTGTGCCTAACGACTGTGTGGATGTTCAACCCACATATTGGTGGATAAACACACTAAAAATCAGCTTGATTGATGATTTCTAGCCATTGGATTTACTACTTAAAAAGTATGCTTGAATCCAATGGCTAGAATCAAATCCTAAAAGGTACTAAAATCTATGGCTAGAGATGACCAATCAGGTTACTTTTTGGTTTGTATTTCCAACAAGAGGTGGGCTAAACATCCATGCGGTTAGTGGACTGGGGACCTTCTCTCACATGGGGCCTAAGGCAACCCCCTTATTGGCCTTAGGTTGAGCCGGCCCTGCCTGTACCCTTGGCCTTGGGTAACTTGCTTAACACGTACGACCATAGTTAGCAATTCGGCATACTGCAAAGATTTGGAACAGGAAAAGTTCGTGTTTAATTCGGGTTTAGGATATCAAATTTCAGTCATTGTTGAAGTGTTATATTCGTTTAGCCTTAAAAAAGCCCGAATTTTACCGATTTTTTCATTTTATGCGGCCTTTTAATATTTAAAAAAACACACACACACAAAATTTATATATTAAATATGAATAATAATCACGTTTAACATTAAAAATTCTCGATTTTTTACTTTATTTTTTTAATTTTATACGGCCATAATAAACATTTCTTCAAAAAGACAAAAACTTCACGTATTAAACATGAATAATACGCGAATCTACTAACTAGGCGTACGACATACTTAGAAACAAAAAGATAAGAAAAAAAAAAACTCTCAAGAGGATACGTGGCAAGCCAGTAGGCCTGATGTTGGATCATGTCCTGGGTACGGATCTTTTATGAATTATCCATTTAAGATTTAGATCCAGTACATAAGCAGTTGGATCTGGTTATATTTGGATCCAAACAAAATTCAAACGATTTCATGCCCAACAAATGAAGGAATTGATGTTCTCTAGTGATGTCAAACAGTTGTAACAAACTTATTTATTTAATTATTTATTTTTCGGAGAACGGCAATAACAATGTAACACCCGTTATTATTTCTAGCTGGCCCGTGTTGCACGTGTTTTTCGAATATTAGTTTTGAGGGGCAAATCTGTAAATTGTGGCAACTTAAGGCACAATTAAAAAGCCTTGTTTTTTTTGTATTTTCAAGTTCTTACGAGAAAAGATTAAAAATTAGGTTCGCCGGTGAATGTCGTGTCGCAACCAAAGTTTTGGCTTTAAAATAGTAATAGATATAGCATTTCACAATATAACAAGTTTAATCACATTATATAACATTTCATTTTTTCAACACAAATGTGATTTTGAAAATAAAAATATTTTTCTCATAACTCATTTAATTTCTTAATTAATACTATTTTTCAGCCAATTTCCCGTTTTCGAAAATTTTGATTGAGCAGTGCAGTTAAGCTGTAGACCGTTAGATTCAAGAGATCCACGGTCCATGTTGCAACGACTCTAGAGGGTAAACATTCATTTGAGTATTAACATATCACTGCCACATGGATATCTTGAATCTGATGGTCCACAGCTCAACTGCATAGCATGGGATAGCATTCTACTTTTTGACTTGCCACGTGCCACGTGCCACAACCAATTGTTTTGAAAGTGTTGATACAGAAAAAGTTTTACTACGTTCACGTGCAAAAATCATTTCTAGAAAACTTATTCCGGACAACCATACGGACCCTTAATCTATTTCTATGTTTTTCTAATAACCCGCATATGGGATAAAAGAAAATTATTTTTTTTATTCCAAGAGCTGTTTTAAGAAAAGGTCGGGCTCAGGGGACACCCATTTTTTACCCCCATTTTGGTGTACCCACATCAATGGCTGATTTTTGGTGATAATGAGCTCTGTGGTGAGGAGATCATCCTCACAAAAATTCATATCATTCTGATATTCATAAACTGGTTTAGAAGCTGAAGAATTATGGACAGTCAATTTTTACCGTATAACTTGAAAACTACATTTGATGGGGTTAGAAATTTCAGAATGGGCTGATTTTTTGTTGGGGTGATCTATATGGTGCGAGATCATACCCACCAAAAATCAGCCATTGATTCATCTTCTATGTGGGTACGCCAAAATGGGTGTCCACCGATCCCGACCCTTCAATAAATTATTTCACTCCCATTTAGCTTCATTAGGTCAGTAAGGTAAGAATCATTAAAAACCCAAATCGCAACCACTCCAGTGCAAAAACATTAAGCTTGAGCCCTACATATAGCAGCAATCCCTGGAATAAAATCATTTAACGCTGTATGGCGCTGCCATATTCACTTGTAGGGTACATCCCAATTCATTCCAACATAACAATGCGGGTTTTGCTGAAATGGAAGGTAAGTGTTGGTGCAAAATATTAATGGAGTGTGTTATTTGGTTGTATGGCCAGCACTTCGTCTCTGTTAGACCCATGGACCCTTTGATATACATAGTTACGTCTTCCTCTAATAGGTTAAGCTTTTAGAGTAAAGAAGTTGTCAACATTGTATCAGAGCAGTAGGTCGTAGGTTCGAGTCTCGGTTAAGTGCTGAGGGGTGTGTGTAATTGGAGTCTGGTGTGTGGTTGTGTGACCAGTACTCTGCCTCTGTACCCGTGGACCCTTTGATATACATAGTTACGCCTCCTTCTAATAACTTAAGCTTTTAGAAATTGTTGGCACAAAACTACAAATACCAGCATTTCCCCGACTGCATTTGCCTCGACCAATGCAACCATAAGATAAATGAATTTTTGTGGACGTTGACACGCGAAATTGCCGTGTAAATCACCCGGGTCAAAACACAAAATGTTTTATTTCAGCTGAGAATTAAGTCGCTTAGGCCTTGTATGGTCATGTAAAGAAAATTTCAACACAAAATTTATCTGCAAACAAGTTTGACGAGGATAACTTTCCAAGAGAGTTTTTTTCTGCTGTTGGAAGGGACCAGAAAGGTAGGCAAAAATTATCACTTTCCCAAGTCCAGCCCATAAATGAGTTGGTAGATATAGGTCTGGCCCATCTCCCAATATAAACTTGGCCTCTACAGACCAAGCCTGGCCCAATAGCTGGTGGGCCTAAAAGTCCATCGGACCAGTCCGACCCACTAACTCCCCTACTCATTTTTTCTTTACTTTTACTCACTAGTCTTTTTTTTTTTTTTTAACCTTTTTTTTTGGTCGATAATGGAGCAACCTCCACCACTCCCGCCACAAATTAAGAGCCCCCGGTCTCCGCTTTATGGTTAAGCTGTACTTTTGCAAGTGACCCATGATGTTCTCCTTCCTGAGTCAACTTCCCGAAGCTCTTCAGCTACAATATCGTTTCGGGCATGGCGTTGATCCCGGGATGCACCATCAAGTTGACGAACTGAGTGCCAACAAAGTCAATGCCACCTAAATTGCACACCTGTCATCCCAGAGCTAACAATTCTGGTAAACAAAATAGCCCAACATATAAATGTTAGGACACGGTTGGACATATAAACTGTGCTACAGAAGCCATTTGACACATCGACAATACTTCAAGCAAGTTATCCGACACGTCAATGGTGTGTCGCATGGGCAACCTATCATGTTAAAGATGTAACAGAGAAGCCATCCGACACGTTACTGATGTATAAGGGAAGTGAGCTCCACCCACTCCTATAAATGGGGGCCTTTACCTCCATAGAAAGGGTTGAACATTGGAAAAATGGACTCTCTCACTCTCTTCGTTGGCTCTTGACCTAGAATCTCAGCACAAGTTAGTTCTTCAATCTTAGGGAAAAGGATGTTGTATGTACTTGTACAAATCTAGGTCGGCCATTGACTTCCATTGTGACCCCGACTAAACGAGTACGCGCGGAAGAGCATATGGTCGGATTATTAGGGTGTGAGCTCAGATAGAAAAATTCAGACCACAATTTTCTGGTGCCATCTGTGGGAAGCTTTGCATTCCTATTGGGCAAATGTGAGTAAGACGAGGAGTCAGACCGCATACAATATTACCACCCTAGCTCGCCCTCGACTCTTCAGCATGGGCGGAAAGATTAGGGCCTCTCCGGGAAAGGGTTGAGAGGCCCCAATGTCTTTAAGCACGGAGATCCAAGGTACACTGAAGTTTGAATGTACAAGGGGGTATCACTAATTAATTTCAAATTTCAGGGGCGTATTGCTAAAATGCCATTATTATATTTTTTTTTGCGGGATATAAATTGTTAGTAGATAGTATGAGTCACGTGGCATATTCTCAGAGATTGTCGACCGTATAGATGTTGAACCCAATCTTATGTGGACCTACAGACCAATGAATTCTACTCGTTGTATTGGAGTCATTTTCATATGGGTTTGTTTTTATAACAGTAGAATTCGAGCAGTATTTGTGGCACAAAGATCCAGACGTTTGGAATCATTCTTCGTGGGTTGATTTTTAACCGTGGAATTCGATCATTATTTGGTTACAAAGATCCAAAGGTTTAGAATCATTTTCATGGGTTGATTTTTAACCGTGGAATTTGAGTATGGATCAGGATCGGGGGACATCCATTTGGCAGACCCACATAGAAGATGAATCAATGGCTGATTTTTTGTGAGGATGATCTCTATGGTGTGGAGATTATCATTACAAAAATTCAAATCATTCCTATATTCATAGTTGAAGAATTATGGACCGTCCATTTTTTCCGTGTAACTTGAAAACCACATTTGATGTGGTTAGAAATTTCAGAATGGGCTGATTTAGTTTTTTTTTTTTTTTGAGGTGATCTATACAGTGAGGAGATCATCCTCACCAAAAATCAGCCATTGATTGATCTTCTATGTGGGTCCGCCAAAACGGTTGTAAAAAATAGTTGTCAAAAATGGTTGTCCCCCGATCCTGACCCTTGGGGTATTATTTGGGGAACAAAGATCCAAAGGTTTGAAACCACCAACCAAGCTATTTTTTTCCCAACGGGTACGGGACCACAGTCTTCGTCTTCTAGAGATGGAACAAACTTTTTTTTTTTTTTAATAAAAGGGGGTCAGTCGGATAGAAGGAAAGTCAAAATGTCAATGAAAGCTTGATTTCTTTCCTTCGTCTATGATGAATCTGATTTTCATGCTAAAGTTAAGTTGGGTCACTGTTTGGTCACAAGAAGGAAAGCAAACAGCTATTAAAAGATGTCAGAATGAAGGACATAAAATAAAAGACATAGGTGGTGCAGCAGCAGCAGCAGCAGCAGGACCACAGTGGCCCTACACCCAATGCAACCACATTTACGTCTCCTATCCTATCTACACAGCTGTCATCCAGAAGAAATCCAATGTGTCCTTCTATGATTGGTTCCCTACTAACTCGTAACATAAAATTAAAAGTTATTAATCCATTAAAGAAAAGCGAATCAACTAAAGAGTGAAGAGTAAGCAAAGGGAGAGAACAAATATGGGTCCCACCATGTCATCGAATCAAAATAATCCCCACCGTACAAACAAAAGAAAGAATCCAAGTAAAAATGTGAATGTGTGATCCATCCTCCCCTCCCCTCCCCCGTACATAAAAGTGGGCTAACCAAATAGTTTGTAACCGTAAACAATACGAAAAAAAGGAAAAAACCAGACTGAAGAAGAACCAAATAATAAACTCTTGCTTAGACAAACAAGCTGAGGATAGCCCATCCAAACACCAGGCTTCCAACCATCTTCTTCACGCACCACGCGTATTCTGCTCCGCTCTGTGCACCCAATAAATTTAGCAAAACAAATTATTTGTTAACAATAGTAAATTAGTAATTATAGGATGTTCACTATCATACACAACATACAAAAATAGCCCAACGATCCAACAACTAGAAATCGCCTGTTTTTGGTCTCTAAGAATGGGTCACGTGGCTCGTAGGGACGTTGGTGATCGTCCGTCACCAAAACTTGACTCGATTTCTGCACCAACCGGATTTCAAACATATTCAAAGCAACGGATTTTAGAATTCTGAGATCCGTTCCTTTGCTACTTGGAACTTGGAAGACCAATCGTCTAGGTCTCCATGGTTTCGATTTGTTCTGGTAAAAGGCTCTTTTAGACTTTGCTATCGTGCACCTCCGATGCGTGCCAAATTTGGGGCTCATGTAACAGTAAACGAGTTACGAGTGACAATGCGTCCGTGAACAATGGGGTAAGCTCGAAGCACGAGCACCCCAGCTTACGTTAGGAAACCAATGCCAGTATAGCTACCATACGCTCATGACACAAGGTAGATAAATCTGAGCAGATTAATTAGCAAAATATGTTCAGATCTGATTCTGAACGGACGCTCCAGATCGGGTGCCGCTGGGTTAGTACCATTGCAACCCGGCGCGTGTTAGAGTTAAACAGTAGACGAAAAAAAAACACCGACAGAAACGTACCGTATCATCCGCAGCTGGTCCGGGGGAGGTGGCAGCTAGAGATGGTCCGGGTGCCTCGGTGGGTGGTGCAGGGGGGCTGAGAAGCGCAGGCGCAGGCGCCGGAGCCTGGTGCTTCTTCTTCTTCTTCGTCTTGCTCGGAGCCGGGGCGGGAACCTCAGCAGGTGGGGCCGCGACCGGTGCGGGAGGAGGAACAGCGGGAGGAGTTGCAGGCGCAGGGACTGGAGGAGGCAATGCCGGTGGAGGCGATGGAGGTGAGCTTACTGGCACAGGCGCGGGTGGAGGGGTAGCCGGTGCCACCGCTGGAGGTGGCGAAGCAGGCGTAACAACAGGCGCAGGAACCGTCGGTGTCGGTGGAGTAGAAGTAGGAGCTGAAGCAGGCGGAGTCGAAACCACCGTCGGTGGCGACGCTACTGGAGCTGGCGATTTAGGTGTCGATGGCGCAGTTGCAGTAACAGGTGGCGAAGCTGTTGGTGTTGTCGGAGGTGTAGGAGTGGCTGTCGGCGCCGCTGCTGGTGCTTGACCGCGGACACCAGCAACGGCAATGCAGACAAAAACAAGCGCCAGTACAATCTTACGATCCATCCTGCTCTTTTTTCTCTTATCCCACGCACGCTTTCACCTTAACCTGCGCACAGAAGAAGGCAACTAGAGTGAGGAGATGGGGCAGTCAGGCATTGTATAAATAGGCGTGACTCCTCTCTCTCTTCTTCTCTCTCTAGGGTAGGGTTTGCAGATGGTGCAAGGAAGGATCGACCCCACGCAGTAACGAACAAAATTGCATTAGCTATGTGGCGCCTGAACACAGTCTGTCAGCGGGGCCCATACGTCCATGTGAAGCGTCGAGTAAAACTTCTGTCACAATGGGATTGCAAATCACACAAAACACAGCCAATGAGTTCTCGGCACGTACACCTAAAAAGCAAAAACACATGGGTACGTTGCATAAGTACTTGTGTACGTGCCGAGAACTCATTGGCTGTGTTTTGTATGATTTACAATTTCGTGTGATGGAAGTTTTACTCGTGAAGCGTCTCCACAAGTTAATTAAAAGTGCTGATTTGCCACATATTGGATCTCCAATCATATCATTACACGTAGCACTGCATCATTCTCCCCTAAATTTAGCTGGCTTTCGGCTAAATTTAGCTGGCTTTTTTGGTGGGACCTTGATTTAAGAATGGGTTTACCAATGAGATTCTCCCACGTAAGTGATAGGGAGAGATTGGCTGATGGCTGTTAAGTGGATCTGGGTGAGTACAACTTCTGTCACAACCTTAACAGATGCTTCTGTCACAATGAAAATCACATGCCACGTGGCACACTCTTAGTGGACGCTGACCGTATGGATGTTTGGCCAGTCCCTCAGTGGACCTTGAACCAAAATTCAGCCCGATTAGTGATTTCTAAGCGATTCGATTGAAGTTACTTTCGTGGGTTGATTTTAACGGTAAGAAAGAATTCGAGGATTACTGAGCGTTATTTGGATGTCAGAACGCTGTGATAGAAGTTTCAACTTTCAACAAACCACCGCCAAATGTGGGACCTGGTTGGATGCTGTTACGGCGGGATACGTGCCGTAAAAAAAATGTTTTCTAGAACAGCATATATTTGGGGGAAAATCATTAAAAAGAAGGGTTTTTATTAACACCCCCTTGAAATTTGAAAGTAATTAATAATACACCCTTATTCTTTAAAACTTTAGGATTACCCCCTTTGACCTAGTTTAACAGTGGTTGACATAAGTTAAAACGGACTTCAATCACACGTGGTTGGCATTGTACTTGCAATATTATGGTCCTATCATAGGTGCTTTAACAGCCATGTGAGATGTCACGTTTTAACCGGTAGTCAAATGATGATTAAACTAGGTCAAGGGGGGTATTCCTAAAGTTTGAAAGAATAAGGGGGTATAATTAATTACTTTCAAATTTTAGGATGGTATTACTAAAATACCCTTAAAAAAAAGTGAAAGAAAACAAGGACAAAAGAGTTGGTGCGAGGTTGTGGTCCCAGTTTCCGTGTCTTTCTATGTCTATTGCGAGAAGAGGTGTTTGGCGACAGCTCAGATGTAGGTGGTGGGTCAGATCAAAATTGGAACAAAGTATACCCCAAGTAGTATGGTATGCGGTGGAGTAAAAGAGATGGGGATGGAGAGTTAGTTTAACGGTCACATTTCCACTGTTTATTAAGAACGGTCGCATTTCCACATTTTATTGTGACGTTATGTCCTAACATCCGTCCGTTAGCCTGTTATTTCTCCGCTTCCATTTCATCTCTCCCTAAATTAATTTTAAGGAACTGACTTTAGTGGAAGGAACTGTGACGTTATGTGTTAGCATCCGCCCGTTACCCTTTCTTTTGTGTTATTGGGGAATCTCTAAAGTACGCTAACTAACGTTTGTTTGCACCGTAGGATGTCCCTTTCAACATTATCATAACAATGTTTTAAAAAAAATTAATTTTTAAAAAATTAAAAACATTTTTTTCACAACGGTGCAGACAACGGTTGCATAATTTAGAGTATGCACCATGTGCGTAGATTAGTTTTATTCGTTCCGAGTATTTCATATACTATTATACCTTTTTTCTGAATAGGGGGATATTGCTGAAGAAAATACTTCAATCTTCAATAAGATTGATGATGATACTAACATGGCTGATGAACTATCCAAGCATGCAACTAAGATACTGGTTGAACTGGAGCTGAGGAACAAAATACCCTCAAAACTTAGCTTAATTGGCATAGTGTGTGTTCTTACTTTGGTTTTCATCAGGATCGTACATGTGTCACCTCCAAAATAATAAAAATGAGTTTATTTTTGCATCTTGGATCCGAGTAATATAGGTTGACCTGAGTTTTCTCAATTACTGTACCCATAAAATTCATCGATTTCATTCTCACCTAGAGATTCATAAAAATGAGTTTATTTCTGCATCTCGGATCTAAGTAATATAAGTCGACCAAATTTGTCTCAATTACTGAACTCTTAAAATTCATCGATTTCATTCTCTATCAAAACATAATTTGGTTTGATAGAGGGAAGAACCAACTTCTCAAAAATGACTAGCTTGGGTCAATGGATCTAGGCAACTCGAGAAGTCAGCATAATTCTAAGGGAGGTTACGATCTCACATGTTCTGAGTGGGATATAACCTAACTACCCAGAATCATGACTAGAGAGTTGCAACTCACGTAGAGATCCACATGAGAGTAGGAGCTGTTGAGTACCAACTAGCCGAGATGTTGAGGATGTAATAGGAGCAGATAAGGCATATGGAAGAGCTTGCCAAAGAGATCAGAGAGCTAATGTAGGTGCTCACCGCGTTAGCTACCCGCAGTGATCATTGGGGTGAACTATTGACTTGTAGAAGCTGGTCTCCAAAAAGATAGATGTACTTGACTAGAGAGCGTTGAGAAATAAGAGATCAGAATGAGAGAAGTTAATAATGGTGGAAACTGGAAAGGCTCCAAAAATGGAGCTCGATGAAGAATTCAAGGAGTCTAAATACTTTTCCTCCTCTGACTTTGTCAAAACTCCCATCTTAGATAATCCCAGATTTGCGACTAAGAGGTTGTCATGAGAAGACCACAATGAGGAGTTGACTGTCCTTGTAACGATTTGAGGGGTCAGCCAAGGAATGCATACACCTGATCAGCCTAAAGATACTCGCATCACACTTTCACACCTAGCATCTTTGAAATTGACTTACCTACAAACTTGAGAATCCACAAATTTATCATTTTCGAGGACAACGTCTCCTTCATTATCGACAAAATATGGTGCTCTGGACACATGGTTATTACTGTCTATTTACTATTATTGCTTTGGTTAATCGATTTGTTTAAGCATATTAATAACCAACCTAAGCTAAAATTAATAGACCTATTTACCCCCCTCCCCCCTTTATGTCCACTTATATCAATATCCAAGGAACTTCAGAATTGTCCGATTACTTAGCAGCTACCAGTTGGCCAGTGAGTTCTGTGCTAGTAAAAGCCCTTGAAAGTTAAAGAAGTTAGTGTACTTCATTAGCAAGACCCTTAATTACTCTAAGTTGAACTACCCAGGCTTAAAGAAAACAATGCAAGAATGCATTCTTGACGTTGAATTGCTTGGTATTCTAACTGAAACATACGACAATGGTATTTTAACCAGTGGATTGATTTCTTATTAAAATCGAGACTACGTTTTGCAAAAAGGCCGATATTAGGGTTGGAAGCGACAATTCAGTTGATCCAATCTGATCTATGATCCCTACACATCACATTATTTTTTATGTTCAGAATATCTACCATTCTTACATTTGCCAATTGGGCAGCAAAACACTCTTAGCCAAATGTCCATCAAATATGTAGACCAAATAAAAATCAATACGGGCATCAACAACTTTTTTGCCACTTTTTTTTTCAAAATTATCTTTGTATAATTTGATTTTTGCCTATGATAAAAAGAGAATTCCATTCTGCAACACAATTGTAATCATTACAAAGTTTTTAAAATCGTCCGGGATTTACAACAATTTTCAAAGCTGCATTCAAACTCACCATAACCTTCCAAAACTACTACCTTAATTTGCCAAATTTTTTAATTTTGTCATTTTAAAAAATAAAAAGCCCGTATAAAATCCAATAGATTTCGATAAAAATGAATATTTTGGTCACTATGGAATCTTTCTACCAAAATAATTCTCCTTATTTTTTTTTAAATTGCACATGTGTGTCACGTGTGCCTCTTTTAGTCTTTCTGCTAGTGGCTGTTTTGTGTTTTGTACCCACTAGACAACCATATCGAATCAAGGTGTCAAAATGATAGAGATTGCGGAAACATTTTGAACCCATGTTAGGTTATTTTTCACAAATTTTTCGATTTTCGTTATAATGGAGAAATTACAAAAAATAACAGCTGTTATTTTTAGAGCGTTTTAACGGTACATAATGTAACGGGGGAGGTCTGAATCTATTATAACGGCCGTTATTTTTGTTATAATATTAATGGCCATTTTTTAAACCATGGTTAAAACCAAGGTTTAAAAAGGGCCATTATAACAGTATAATGGTCTGGAGCCGTTACCTTTTTTCTGTTATAACGAGAAAAAAAAATGCTCAGGGGCAAAAACAGAAAAAATGGGAAAAAACAGAAAATAACGGAAAAAATGGCGCTGAAATTCAAATTTTGAATTTTGAATTTCAAAATGTCAATAACAGAAAGAACGGTCGTCTTTCACATTTTTTTCCAGAAAATAACAGTCGTTATTTTCGTTACAACAGCTGTTATTTTCTGGGCGTTTTAACAGGGCGTAACGTAACGGGGTAGGTCCGAATCTGTTATAATGGCCGTTGTTTTCGTTATAACGGCCAATTTTTAAACCTTAGTTAAAACAACTCAGAATATATATTTATTTTTCAAAATAATTTGGTGTAAACTGCAAAAGCAAAACTAAAGGTTCCCATTTAAAAAAAAAACCCTTTTCTGTATAAGAAAATAGCATAAACCAAGATAATTTAGAAACTTTCGGGCCCAAATAGGTTGGAAATCAATTATTTCTCACAGCCCAAGCTAGGAATTTCCAGATCAAGAACACATTAAAGACAAAATTCCAAATAAGAATATTTGAAAACACAAGTCCATCTAATTTCAATTATTCTCAAAATCATTGAGCCATGTGGCATCATGGTAGAGATTATGGTTTCTCATTATTAAATGACGGGCAATTGGTGGTGCTGGTGGCAGTGGCCACCGACGGTGGTGGTTACCAATAATTAGTGGTGGCAAGGAAGCAAGATAGGTGGCAAGAGCCCAATACTTAATTCTCTCGAATGCGACGAATGAATAGCTATAAGGTGGGTGTAGATGTTTAAATAATGGTTTAAAAAAGGCCGTTATAACATACATAACGGCCGTTATAAACAGATTCGGACCTCCCCCCATAATGTTATGTACCGTTTTAACGCTCAGAAATAATTTCTGAAAAAATGTGTTAAAAAAATGTCCGTCATTTCCATTGTTTTTGTTATAAATTTTATTGAAAATTTGAATTTTAGTGCCCTTTTTTTGTTTTGTTTTTCCCCCTGTGCATTGCATAACGGCCATTATAACGAAAAAAACTGTAAAGTACCAGTCCGTTATACCGTTGTAACGGCCCCTTTGCAGTTGATCCACTCAATCTCTTGGGAATTGTGAATTTCTAGTCTTGGAAGTTCACGCAGGGTTACAAATGGTCCATTGTAACGTTCTAGCCGACACTAACGCCACCCTTATGTCCGATAATGGGTCACATCAGTTATATTCAAGCCATGGACACTAACCTGCTATTCTAAGCAATTGGTATTCTACAGATGCAGTTTTGGACTATCTACAAGAGTTTGGATAATTCCAGTACTGTCAAATTGCGACACTCATGGTGTGTCGAAATTGGAGTAAACCTTCGCATGCTGTGAGTGATGCCGATCACAGCCCACTATACGAGCCACGTGGCACGTTCTTAAGAGGGTGCTAACTATATGGATGTTTGGCCAGTCCCTGGGTGGACCTGCAAACCAAAAATCAGTCTGATTAGTGATTTATAACCTTTGGATCTTTGACCAAGTAATGCTCAATTATGCTCAAATTCGTACAGTTTTAAGTTGTGTGATTGAAAAGGGACATTATTTTGAGAAAAATAAAAAATTCCACGCTTATATAAAACCCATTGAAATACATTTCTACTTTATTTGAAAGACAGTGCCAAGAAATTATATCGGCCTTTCTTCCAGGTTCTAGCAACCAACAATGTCAATAACTGTTGGTGACATTTTAATTGATGAAATTACCTATACATAGAAGTGGGGGCAATTAAAACCTAATCAACATTTTTTTGTTTTTTTTCCTCTCAAGCTTGTGAGGACATCGATCACAATATGAGCCATGTGGCACATTCTTAGAGACCATTGACAATATGGATGTTTAATTGGGCCATCCTTAGGTGGACCCATAGACCAAACCTCAGCCTGGTTAGTGATTTCTACCATGGTTTTAAAAACGGCCGTTTAAACAGTAACACCCAAGCCAGTTTCCGTTAAAACCGTTTAAACACGTTTTGACGCTTTGAATTTATCGGTTGGTTTTTTTTTTTTTTTTACAGCCGTTAAGTTCTGAATTATTTTGTGAAAAAAGGCCGTTAAAATCCTTTTTTTTTTTTTGTAAACCAGACATATATATATATAAACAAACAGAAGTCAATGGACATCACACCCTTCCTGAATACAAAAAGGAATTAGCCATGGAGGGGGGGACCACCAAACAAAAGTAGAACTCCACAAAATAGCCTTAGAGGCAATGAGATCTGCTAAGCTATTACATTCCCTGAAACAGAAAACAAACCCAACATCACCTATCTGAGCAGCTAAAGCGAGAATGTCCACACCTAACGAGGAAGAATTCCAACCCAATAAGGAGCTCCTACTAGCCATCTGTTCCACCAACCCAAGATCATCTGATTCCATTACTAAATGATGAAAACCACCACTAACAGCCTGTTCCAAGCCCCATTGTAAAGCTTTGACTTCCGCTTCTTCCGATGACCAAGCTTGTTCGTTTTTACCCCCTGCCAAGAGAAAAGTATTCTCTGAGTTGCGGATAATAAAACCAAGACCAGCAGTATTGGTGGAGGCATCTCAAAAACCATCTGTATTCACTTTACACCATCAATTGGGTGGGGGAGACCACTGAGCCAACGCTCGAAGAGGATCTGAAGCGCGAGTAGAGGCTGGCAGAATGTAAGAGTGAATGTTCCTAAGCAAGGCTAGAGGGTGAACCTTGGTAGGAGAAAAAATTTCTTCATTTCGAAAGAGCCAAAACCTCCATAAAAGAGTGCAGCATAATGCAACATGAAAAGAATCCTCTACTTTACTATTATAGCTCAGTGTAAGAATGTTCAATAACCAAACATGGGCCATATTACCATCCATTTCATCTATGCGTAATGTCACTGGGGAAGCAAACCAAATTTTGACCGAAATTGGGCATTGAAGGAGAGCATGAAAAGCAGTTTCTGAGCTACACCCTCATCGTGAGCAAGAGGGACTGAGGTATGAGATACGAGAATGAAGCTTTGCATTGGTGGGTAAAATGCCCCTAAACACCTTCCATATGAACATTTGACAACAAGGAACCCGGATCTTCCATATGGCCTGCCATTGGATAGGAGAGAGGGAAGATGTAGTGATAAGGTTAGGGAAGATGGGCAAATGTGTGTACACTGATCGAGAAGAAAAACGACCTTTAGAATCTAGAGTCCAAAACCAACGATCAGCAATGTCGTGAGAGCTAAGGTTGAGCTGAATGATGGCATATCGATCGGCTGGGTTGAAAATAGTACTGATTAGTTGCTCATTCCAAGTCCTATCTGTTGTAATGAGATCCTTCACCAAGATAGTAGATGTATCAGGGGGTCGCGTGGGGTGAAAGACATTATTATTGCCATCACGGAGCCAAGGGTCTCTCCATATATTCATGCTCTGTCCATTTCCAATAAGTTTAATAAAAAATGGTTTATGACAATCCCTAGCCTTCAAGAAATTCTTTCAAACCCACGGATCATTCAGTTGAGGAGTTGAGTCCAGAATATTAAAATTGGGGAAGTGCTTTCCTTTGAGAGTTGTAGCAAGTAAAGATGATGGCTTGGAAAGAATTTTCCATACATTCTTTATTAGAAGAGCCAAATTAGTATGATGGAATGTACGAAAACCCAAGCCTCCCTTAGCTTTTGGAACACAAATAGACTTCCAACTGGCAAAATGTAAAGATTTTTGGTTGGCACCACCTGATATCCAGAATTGATTAACTAGCGAATCCATCTTAGCACATAGGGTCTTCGGGAATAAGAAGGAAGACATCAGGTAAATGGGGATAGCCATAGCATCACTCTGAATTAGGGTAGATTTTCCTGCTAGAGAAAGAGTCCGCCCTTTCCAACCGGTGATGGCTTGTTGAAGACGCTCGCAAGCATGATTGAAGGCGAGAATCTTTGATCGCCCAATGAATAAAGGCGTACCCAGGTAGTTTTCTTTGATAGAAAGATTCTTAATACTAAAGATAAAAGAAAGAGCTTTTATGTACCTCCGATGAAGATTACGGCTAAGCAACAAACCAGATTTGTCACTATTGATCTGTTGACCAGAATGTGTACAGAAGTCAGTTAACAAATCCTGTATGATCCGGGTTTCAATAAGGTTAGCCCTACAGAATATAAAGCAGTCATCTGCAAAGAGAAGATGAGATATAGGAGGGCTATTCTTGGCAAGTTTGATACCATGAAGCCGGTTAAGGCTAACTTCTCTCTCAATACTCATCTATAAAACCTCCATACAAAGAATAAAAAAAAAAGGGAGATAAGGGATCCCCTTCCCTGGAGCCACTTTTTCTATTAAATTCCGTTTTTCCCATTTTTTCTATTTTTTTTTTCTAATTTTGCCCTTGGCTGTTTCAATCTGCTATAATGGCCGTTTTAACAGTAACGCCCCCAGTCCGTTAAACCGTTAAAACGTCTTCCTTTAAACCTTGATTTCTACTACTTGGATTGGAGTTTTTTTCCATGTGAATATTTTTAACAGTTGGATTTGAGCAATATTTGGGGTATTTCGATCCTAAGGTTAGAAATCACTAATGAAGCTGTTATTTTGGTAAGTCCACCTAGGGATGGGCCAATCCTCCATACGGTCAGTGGTCTCTAAGAGTGTTGCACGTGGCTTATACTGTAGTCCACCAAGGAATGGGCCCAACCAACAGGCTTCCTCATATAGCCAAAGGTTATGCCTAAGTGGTATGGGCTCAAGTGCCCTTCAAGCCAGCCCAAAACATATGCAGTTGCGCACTCCTACCTTCACCTTTGAGGGCACTATAGAGTATATAGACCATGGCAATGCCCCGTCCACGAAAGCTTACCGAGCGACATCGATTCATCCATGAAAATCCTTCAATGAAGAGAGCTAAAGCCTTTGTATGGCTGAAAGTAAAAGAAAATGACATGATAATGAATCTTCCAAACACAAGAGGATACACACCACATTATGTTCACTTGCTGGGCTTGTGTCAAAAAAGCCCATCCAAGAAAAAACCCACCAGCCAAATAGTCTCTCTAGGCCATGTAACGGGGAAAAATCTATGATACCGACTTCTGTATCAAATTTTTGATGCAAAAGTCCCTCATTTTGCCACGTAGTACTCTTTCGGACCCACTGCCTCCATGGCTCCATGCATGTTTGGCCCACATCTTGGTGGACCGACACACCAAAAATCAGTATGATTAGTGATTCCTAGCCATTGGATTTGAGAACTTTTTCATCATGGGCTTGGAACCAACTCATAGGCCTGTTCATAAAGCCCATAATGAAAAAGCGCTCAAATCCTATGGCTAGGAATCACCATTCACGCTGATTTTTGGTGTGTAGGTCTATCATAGTGTGGGCCAGACATTCAATGGGCAAGTGGGCCAGATATTCAATCTCGCTAGAGAAGCTCTCCTTAAATTTGGGGGAAATTTTTTATAGAGTTTTTGATCCATGGCGTTCTGGCACTTAAATCTAATTGCCACCTGTTCTTCCACTTAACTGTAGTTACCTTAACAGTGGAGAAAAAGCAACTACAGTTAACTGCCATCTTAACCCCAGGACAGGTGGCACTTAGTTATAAGTGACACAACGACCTGGATCAAAAAGTCCCAGGATTATCTTCTGTCTTTTTCTGGGCGGCGTTAATTTCGAGGTTTAATTAGTAAGCCTGAGGGACCAACAAAAAAAAAAACACATCGATTCCCTAAACTTTGTTGCACACGGTGGACCAAGGGACCAAAAGTAAGCCTGATTGGTAATATATCGCCGTTCGATCTGATTACGCTAAATAATGTTCGGTTGAAAATCAATCCATAAAAAAGATTAAAATCAAACGGTTAGAACTCACCAAATGGACTTATTTTTCGTCTTTTGGTCCACCTAAAGATTGTCCAAATTTTGATACGGTCAGTGGTCTATAAGGGGTACGTTGACGACAGATCACAATATGAGCCACGTGGTACACTTTTAAAGAACCGACCGAATGGATGTTTGGCCAAACCCTAGGTAGACCTATGTACGAAAAGTTTGATTAGTGATTTCTAACCGTTGGATTAGAGTAATTTTCCGTGGTTTATTTTTAACAAATTGGAGCATTAGTTGGGAGTATTCAGATCAAAAGGTTAGAAATCACAAGTTAGAATGATTTTTAGTATGTAGGTCCACACAGGGAGATCAGTTACCTCTAAGAGTATGCCACGTGGCTCGAACTGTGGTCGTTCATCGAAGGTCTACTCTCTCAAATAAGTAAGAAAAAATTAACTCAAGAAGATATCTGGGTTTAGAAGGTTACTTGGCGAGAGAATGGGAGGATGGGAAAAGTAGTCCTCCCCTATCCATATGCTTTACATCTGACACAAACACACACCATTGATATGGCCGGAAATGAATTAGATCGGATGGGTAGAAAATTTCCATTGGCCAGAACATTGACCCATCACGTCGCGTGTGCGTTGTGCAGCATGTATGCCACACAGGTAGGGAGGATGGCTCCTACCGTCCTTACGTCCTTACAGATGTGTTATCCGGAGTTTAGAAGTTTATGACCTTTGGTCCTTAAATCTCTTTCCTCTCTCTTGTTCTTTCTTCACGCTGGATAAAACACACAGAGCGGCGCCCCTTCTCCTCCTCTTCGAACCAGAGAGAAAAAGAGCGAGCTAGCGAGTAGCGACAGAGAGAGAGAGAGAGAGAGTAGTCCTCGGTTTTTGGTCGATATTCAAAGCAAAATGGCCATGTCTTTGGGGTGTTGTTGGTCCAGCTTTCTAGCGGCCGAGCCTGTTGTCACCAAGTCTTCTTCGATCCTCCGCCTCGCTTCTGCTCCTGCTAAACTGCACATGATGCGTTTTGTAACCTGCTCTGCTGCTTCTTCGAAGCCTGCAACGACCGGGAAGCGTGAGCCTAGGGGCATCACAAAGCCCAAACCCATCTCCCCTGCAATGCAAGAGCTGCTCGGCGTCACTGAGATACCTCGCACCCAAGCCCTCAAGCAGATTTGGGCTTACATCAAGCAGCACAACCTCCAGGTCGACATTTCTGTTAGCTTTTTCTTGTTTATACCGACTTTTATGGTTAGATAAGCTTTTATGATAGTGGGTCTTCCTTTATTTGTTTATTTATTTATAGTATCAATGCCTCTGTATTTGATTTAGATTCTTATACTTTAGGTAGTTTTAGATGTTATTATAGTTGGATAAGGTTGCATACTTGTTTGGATTACTCCTCTGCACAAACTCAAAGGGTATCCTTGAAGGAAAAAAAATGGAATGTTTTAAGATGTCTGATTGAATAGAGCTCTCCTCCTTAATCGATTCACAGACGGGGTATCTTTGCTTCCATTTGTGAAAAATGAAGACACCCATTAGTTGAATCTTCCTTCTTCCCTGTGGCTTTATCTTTTGATTGTTATTGTTTGTGAAGTCAACCTTGTGCTGCTTAATTTTTTTTTCTACTAGTTCTCTTTGCCCTTAGCTACATTGGGTTTGTCTTGAAGTTGCAGAAGCTACGGACGAATAGATGGTAGTTTTAGGAATTGGAGGACTTGGGTAGGATTTGCTATATTTCTTGGTTATCCCGAGATCTATGAACTGCTTTATTTTATTTTCTAGTTTTATAGAGAGTTAATAATATTTTTGAGTTTTGTGTATCTGTGACTGCTTATTGTTGTTCTGGTACTATTTGTTATAGATTCAGAGGTTAAAAAGCAAGCTTACAATATGAATGGTTATTTGTAGCGGTGTTTTCAAAGGCGTGTGAGGTGAACGCCTCGAGGCGCGCCTCAGGGCGAAGTCCATGAAAAATGCCTCGAGGCGTGGGGAAAAAGCGTTTATACATATGAGGCTTACGCCTCACTCCAGGAGGAGTTTATACACATGAGGCTTACACCTCACTCCAGGAGGCGTTTATACGCGAGGCTTACGCCTCACTTACAATATGAATGGTTATTTATACTAGTTCCTCTAATCTCAACTCCAAACTTTAAGTGACATACAAAATTGAGTTGAATTTCTGTTATATTCTAGCTTTGTTGATTGCTAATGATCCAAATGTGTTGCAGATAACAAATTTTCTTGCTGGATTGCACTAGGACAGCAAAATGTTATTTTTGGTTTGGCCCATTGGGAATTTGGGGTGGGGAGTATCTTGGATAAGGGGTACAAAACCAAAGCGCCAAGACCTATCCCGCAAAAAAGGAAAGTTTCTTGCTTGTTATGGTAGAGTAGCAGAAATGGTTCCAGTCCACTCCACCTTATTCCCTTCACATCTCATCACAAGTTGGGATTTCTAAAGAGTTAGAAATCTTTTTTTTTATTGAAAAAAAATACAAGAAAAGGAAGGGAAAGAAGAACAGGAGAAGAGTGAAGAATAAAAAGAAAAAAAGGACAAGATACAAAGAGAACTCTCTATAAACGATAGCTCTCAACTCTAAGAACACCTTCCTATGCTACAATTACAAGATTCTCTAAGTTGAGGCTCTCGGTGCATTTTAGACCTTGAAGAAGAGCAAGAGCTCCGGCTTTATTGCAATCTCTATCTCCATTTGGGCCCGAAAAAGGATAGATGATTGTACCTTCAAATTTTTGAGGAACACTATCAATTCCTGATGGACCCAGGTTACCAAGTGAGCAACCATCAAAGTTTAGTTTGATTTCACTCCATTGGAACCGAGCAAAGTCATCTTTGTTTGGCTCTGCTCTAAGTACCACTTTAATGAAAAATCACTTGAATGTCAACCGACACAAGCTAGGAATTATGAGTTAAGTTTGTCATTTTGAATGTCAAAGTATATATAAAGCTGTCATGGGAAATATATCTTTTTGCTTAAAATGTGACTGTGTCAAGGGCTTGATTGGGCATAATGTCTGCTAAAATGTACGGGTTTTAGCCTTTCTGTTTACACAAGCAGTTGAATCTGAGTCAACTTATCATGTATGCCACCAGGACATTGCATAAATAGCTGCACATTTCAATCATATCTTGGAGTTGTTTGTCAAATTTTACTTTGTGCAGAAAATGAATTAAAAGCATTAATTTTACCAAGTTGTTCAATTTCAACCCATCTCTCTTTTTGAGAATGGGCAGGAGTGATTTACTTAGTTTCTTCGCAAGTATAATTCACAGTGGACTTTATCCAAACTAGGGACGTGATTCCCTCTCATTCTCTGGGGTTGAACATTCTGCAAGATGAAGATAATTTATTAGGCCTGTGGAGCATCCAATTAGGTCATCTGGTTTTCTAACAGGGATGAACTCATCTACTCATATTTCAGTAAAAAAGTACAGTTAAGTGAAGGAAGAAATGGCTCAACAACAACAGTCATACTAAAAAAAGAAAGCATTATTGTTAAGAATAAAGCCAAGCAAGGAAGGGCTGGGTAACAAACTAAGTTAGAAGCTGAGAACAGCGGGGTTTGTTTTGAATGTGGCAAGGCAAGTCAGGAAACTCACGGGGATCTATATACTTAGAAAGAAATAAGTTAGCAAGATTCAAATCTTATGCAAGCAAGGTACAACTTAATGCTCATTGTTTATGTTGTAATATGCAATGACCGAACATGACTCTTGTAGTCGACCCCATATAGTTAAGACAGGGCTTCAATGATGATGATGATGACGATGATGATTATTGCTCATTCCTTACATCTGAACAGTGAGTTTGGTTTTACATATTATGCTTTTGCAAAATGGCGTGTTACATTGGATTATGTGAATGACGTGGTGCCACCCAATAATTGCAAGTGGTACACCTAGGGCATGAAATGGGGTGGTTTCGCCCTGATATTTTGACCTGATCTGGATCCGTATGTTGTGGGGGTTAGTTTCTTAAAATATGATCCGAATAATGATGTTTGTTCTGCTTTTCTTTTTCTTTTTTCTTTTTTTGTGAGTTTAGGGGTGTGAATTGTTAGATGCTAGATGTGTGGTGTTATTAATTTATTTTTGGGCAACTTTCTTACTAGTGTTACTTGTTAGTCTTTGAGTAGACTAGGTCACTTGGTGCTTGAATGTAGTGAACACCAAAAGTAAAGTAATTGTTATGGTTGTTGTGAGATGAAGAAATTGTTGAGGTTGCCCATTTTCTACTAAGGAGCTTCATACTCTCATAAGCAACTTAAGCATTGAACCATCAAATTATTGCATTGTTTGTTTTTGCATGTAAATTTTTGCTGACAAAATCAGTACTAGCCAAGCAGTTGCAATAGGTTTTAAGGATTTTCCATTGACGAAGATATTTCTTGTGCAATTTATCAGTAGAGAAAGTCATCTCTACAATTTTTGTTAGTCTTTTAGAGTATTTTGGCCACTCGATCCTATCCATTCAAATGTTTGCAACTTATGTACATTATCCTTTTATGGGCATTTAATGGAGATTAAGAATGTGCTTAGTAGACTTGATAGGGATATTTTTGTGGTCCGCGGTTTGATAAGGTGCATTCGTTTTTATGTATGTTGAACAAAGAACTATATGACCTAAAGTTTGTTCTTTTCTCTGGTAATACATTTTCTTCTACTATTCCCTCATTAAGCATTTTTATACGGTAACACTTGTTATAATATCTTAGTGATTTGATTGTCAGCCAAAGTTATAGGGATGAGATCTGTTAGTATATGAATCTCTAGTGAAGTGATTATAAAGTTGGGGCAGCTTAATATTTTTGGCATCGAGGTTGTAGAGAGTAATGGTAGTTTTATTATGCTTCTGCATCAATATTACTTGGATGACACCCAAGCCCATTCCTTCACATTTGGGACCGATTTTGAGGTCTACACTTGATGACGGAGATGACCTTGTATATGCTACTATATATAATGATTATTGGGTTGTCTTGACTGTCTGGCACTGGCAGTCACTTGAAATGGCTTAGCTCAAGCATTGAGCCTAATTATGGGAGTCAACATGGTGATCACTTCGAGGTAGTTTAGTCAGTGTGTTTAACTGTGTATGTGTGTGTGCATGCGGAGACGATCAAATTCCAACTTTCAAGCCTTTGTTTGCTGAGTTGCTCTAGATGTTCCCATTGCAGTCAGTGCTACTGCAGTTACCAGTGCGACAGTACTGTTATCCCAACGGTAATACACCTTCCACTCAACAACTATTCTTGTTCCCTACTGATTGAAACCTCTGTAGTCTGTAGACATCCTCTCAAGTTTCTTACCCCTTGGAAGAATTTGTTTGTTATCTTATGAATCGTTTTCCCCAAAACATTGAGCTTACCTCATGACTCGTGTCAGTTCAATCTTCTCATGAACTTGAATCATTTTCTAAAGCCTCCAATCATTCTTGCTCTAGAGGAAGAAATCAAGGCTTAGGAAAAAATAATAAGACTTAGTTTTAGAAATTTATGAGGAGGCTTTGCATTTGGGCGAGGTGTTTTTGGTCTTAATTTTTTGGGGATTAGGTTGTGTTATGTGTTCATAAATCATTAGTCATCGCATAGTTAGTCGGAGGGTGTTTGATATGGTGCTTGAAGTAACCCTTTTTTTTAAGATAAGCTTGAGTAACCTGGCTCCACATTCCTTAGTCTTTTCTAGCTGTCTTTATGTAGATGCAGGATTTAGGTTTGTCTTTAAATGTGGCCTTTGCTTATGTGTAAGAGATCTATAAATCTGGGGAAGCTCTGGTGCCATGCTTGCCTTTAGTAACTTCAATTAGAGACATTGGTAATAGGTTCGCTGATTGAGAAATACCCTTTCTTCTTTTCCCTACTCATCTAGGGGTTATATGCATGGAAATATTCTTTCAAATGGATATAGGCACAATTTATCATGCTTCTTAGGGTATGTTGGATAGTGAAGTACAGCCATAGTTTTTTTTTTCCCTCGTAAGTTATCCGTGCATGTAAGCAAAATTATTCTCGTCATCTAGTTACAACAGTCTACACCCGGAGATAGCTCTGAGTTGCACTAGTAATGGATGGATTAACTATTCATATTAAAGGGGAGCTTTTTTGGTGTTTTTATATGCAGATGATGTAGCGTTGATTGATGTGACTAGAGAGAAATAAATGCAAAACTAGAGCTACAAGGAGACAATTAAGAAACCAAAGACTTTAAAATAAGTCGCTCTAAGATGGAGTATTTGTAACTTATAAAAAAAATGGAATATATGTAGTGCAACCTTAGTGCATGCAAAGGGATGGAGCTTTAGTTAACTTAAGATTGATAGGTAGGAAATACCACAAACCATGTGTTACCAGGACACCCCAAAACGAAGGGTTTAGTCATTTTGGCATTGAAACACATGCGAATACTCGTTGACATGGCATGACGGTCCCTGGCACATGCCAAAGCCATGCCTAGATGACATCATCAAGATGTGCTAACACATGGCATTCCTAGACAAGGTGTCTCGAAAAAGGTCACATTGACTAAGAGGCTGACACTTATAAGTTTGTTTTTTGCAAGTATTTAACATTTAATGCAAAGTGGTAAGTATTGATTTCAATTTATAATCATACAAGCTGAAATACTTGATCAAAGTAAACACATATGCTTTGAAAGGTTTTCGTTTGAGGAACTTGTTTAAAACTGCCTTCTAAGAGAAGGGTTATAATTTTATTTTAGAGGGTCTCCATCATCTACCTTTTCCTTTGCTTCTTTCATAACGAGCCCCCTTGTTCATTTTTTTTAATTTTTTAATTCTTGTTGTTTCTGTTGCTTATTGACAACACGCGACAACGGTGGGACAATTGAGTTCTCTTTATATTGTTGAATGTTAATAGGCACATCTATTTCTATATTCTTTATTCTTTTTTTTTATTTTTTATGTTTTCATATTTTTTGCTTTGTCTAATCATCAACAGCCCTCTTTTGATCCCTTTTTTTGTCTCTCTCCCTCCCTCTCTCTTTCTTTTCTTTATAATGTTGTTTCTAGATTTTATTTTTCAATTTTATCTGACTTTTTTTTTTTTTCAATTTCTTTATTTTTTATTTTATTGTATTTTAAATTTTATTTGCTTTTAATGGAAGTGTCCCGTACCATAATTTTTAGTGGTAGATGTGCTAGATACCTAAACATTGCCACCCACCTTCTGTACTTAGGTAACACTGTCCCAAATTGAATAATTCTGTTATCTAGGTTTGATTATTTATAAACGAGAGATTAAAGTGGATTACCCATAGAACTAGATTTGGGTGGCTAATGTGAAAGATGCTCTTTTGGAGTTCTACTTCTATGTGATAACGCATACGTATCAGACGAAAATTTTATAAGATGACTGTGAGACTGACTAAGCTTTATGGGGCAAAATGCTGGGTAATTAAGAAACCGTATGCTCATAGAAAGAGTATCAGAGCTAGAGATGTTGAGATGGATGAGTGGAAAGACTATGAAAGACAATCATAAATGACACGTCCAAGGAATTTATGAGTAGTCCGATTAGGATTAAAGAAAAGAAAGTTGATTTTTTCAGAATGTGTTCTATTCCATCTGGTTTCGTGGTTCACAGTTCAATTCATATTATTGTTGTTTTTATCATGTCATGTATCTGTAGAATGTTGATTCAGACAATTGTTTTAACATTTGGTTAGAGGTCCATAGTCTCTGCTGATTCTCATCAACCTTGTGGCTGTAATTTCTCTCTTATTCCACACATGTCCTTGATTTTCTAGTCCTTGAACCAATATGCCTTTGAGATCCCCTTCTCTACATCTATTTCTCACTTACTCATCAATATTCAATTTAGTTATTTGTTCTTTCTACAAATCCTATCTTCCTGCGGAGCTCATAAACCTGAAGGCTGACGTCCACACTTCTCACCAGATTCAAGTTGAAAGAACCTGAAAAAGAATCATCAGACTAATGGGTAGCCTGATGTTGCTTGGAATGTTGTTCTGCTCCCAAACTTGCTGAACATTTTACTGAAATCGAGATATAGTATTTGATTGGCTCTTAGGCATTGATATCTTTTCCTTAAAATATGGTTACTGCCTCTGCTTTGGTTTCTGATCTCTCTTACAGGATCATTGAGATTATAACCTTTAGAAATTATGAGACTTCGACATATCTCCCATGAAATTTTGTACTGATTCAGTTCTTTTTTACCTGTTTATATTTGTAGGACCCGGAAAACAAGAAGATTATTGTGTGCGATGAGAAGCTGAAGAAAATTTTTGCAGGGAGAGAGCGTGTTGGCTTCCTCGAGATCTCAGGGCTGCTCAATCCGCACTTCATCAAGTGAAAATCAACTGGTGGAGAACTAATTCAGAAGTTGAAGAATTATCCACAAAGATGTTTCTTGTACATGGGGTTTTTGTTTCGAGTTGATCGAACTACTTACAGGAAAATATGACTTAATGCTGCTTCAGGAACTTCAAGTAGTCTTTTAATAGGAAATTTGCATTTTTGTCAAATTTTGCTCCTTGGGTTTTCTTAGTCTAGAGACTTTTGAATGCAATATCTGTTGTGCCAATGCAAGTCATATGTTTTGTTTAGCATCTCAGAGCTTTTTTGTGGAATTAAGAATGCATGAAGTTTGTTTGTGCTCTTTCTTTGATTGTTTGTTTATTCTGCTTAGAGGATCTGTTAACTTTTCTCTGGATTGCGCTTCATATTATTTCACAATCCAGAAGAATGAAGATAATTTAGATGGTTATGGTTTGCCCAAATAGATTGAGATGCTGACACTGGAGATTACTCGGACACTTGAATGATGGGTCCGTCGAAGAGGAATGGAAATGTTTGTCAATTATTTCCTATAAAACAACAGAATCCATGGATCTCTTGATACTATGAGAATTTATCAGGTGCCATATCAATTTGCTTGTGCTCCTTGATACTCGGCCACTGTGATTTGGATATGATAAGATAAATGAAACTAAAATTGGATAGTACAGTACTCGACTAGTCTGCGTTAATCTTATTTGATAGCACTAGTCTGTGTTAATCTTATTTGATAGCCAAAATTCAACTTTCTAGTTGCCTATACGCGTAATATCAGCCAATAGCTTTATCTTCTATTAGTTATCTATTGATATCCCCACTTTCCGTATTCTCTACCACCTCTTTGTTTCTTCTTTAACATATTTTGCTTCCATAGTTTCAGATTTGTTAAACTAGTTTGTTTGAATTGCTTTTGTTCCTCAGCCCTTCTCTTATAGAGATAATTGCTCGAAAATTTGTAGTATCAGCAACTTGTTAGGTGCATCACTGTATGCACACCGCACTTAAAAAATACAGAGGGTTTGCATGTATAATGTGACAGGTAAGTTTGTTTCTCTGGTCATCCATAATCAGTTAATGCCATTCTGGACCACACTCAAGTTGGAACTCCCCAAAATGTTAAATTTTAGACTAACATACTTATTGCCCAGTCACTGTTTATCTCTCATATGTAATGGAGTCTGGTACAAATTTATAATAACACAAAACAGCTCAGCACTTGGCTGTTTCTCAGCTTTGTAGTTTTCTATACTCTTATAGGCCTTTCAGGTGTGACCCACTTGCCCTATCCATTCACTTTGCATCCCAAGTGGTGGACAGGTGACTCCGCCGGTTTTGTGTTTGAACTGAGACACAGGTGGACATGGTCCTAGTAAATCAAGAGTAGCATTGATGGTGAAATGAGTGTAGAAACTTATGCACCATGACACAAGCATGGAAAATCAACCTTCCGCTCACCTGTAGCCAAACGTTAAATGTATCTGACTCAGACCATCCCAATGTCAGCATACCATGAGCCTGAACTCTCTGTGCATTGGAACCAAATCATCCCTATATCAGCATGTCATTGATGGTGGTGAGATTGTAGAAACTGACCACAAGCATGAATGGACGAGTGACCTACTTGCTTCTGGTATCATGAAGTCCTAGTTCATAGGAATCAAAAGTCCCTTTGTCCAGCAACCTTTTTCTTTTTTATCAAATCGGAGCCATGGAATGGTGGGTACGAAACTGGCATGTGTGCCACATCCTGATAATGAACTCATGTGGTGTTGCAGTCTCATATCTGTCAAGAAAGAGTCTTGTCTTCTTTCATATCCTTCACATGATGGTGGGTGTAATGAGAAACTACTACTTTAGCTGATAAGATTTTATTAGGAGAGAAAGCAGAAATCCAAGATCATAGACCCCTGAAACAGAGATTAGAGAAACTTCTCACTTACCTGTTGATTGCAGGTTATCTCACGTGATCACATTTGGGGTACCCAGTCTCCAAGATCATGTGCTTACAATCCACGCCGTAGTACGAACAGATGTCCACAAATGAACTAAGCCACACATCATCATGATGGTAAAAAAAGACGGGGGAAAATAAAACACTAGGTTTAGGTATAGGGAAAGCACGTTGTTAACCACATTTAGCTTTAGTGATTAAAAACTTGCCTGTTTTTAATATAGTAGCCGCATTTTCTTGAGACCACCCCCACTTGTACTATATATCTGTGTATCTCTTTTGCCTTGTGACTTGCAAAGCATGCACAACTTGAGAAACCCTCATTATATATTGTCGTCATTGGAACAGATTATTTGAATATGAGTCTAGTGATTGGCTGGATAAATTGGGGACCACGGCGGGTTTCGTTTTCATAAGACAAGCTCCGACAGCAAGCCGTGGTCCCTCGCCTTCTTTTCTGCCTTTCGGTATGCACATTACCTTATCATTCCTCATGGAGACAACCAGATAGAGTTCTAGTCCAAGGTTGATTGAAGAAAATCTGGCTAGATTGAATGGTTGAGCAGTTGAGCCCATTTATTGGATGGTTCGGATTCGGATTTGGATCGATCGAGGTAAATGTTTCATTAGGGAGGGAGGGCTCATGTCTGTTTTAAATTCCTGTTCAAAGTTCAAACTCTGTAACGGAGATCGGCGTTGACGAGAAACTGAAACCAAATCTAGACAGCATGATGACAAGACGCATTGGAAAACAAACATACCCTCTTCCCCTCCTCCCATTTGGGCATCATTACAGACCCAAATCTGGTTTTTGAAATAAACAAACCAGTTATATTAGATAAAGTATGTTGGATTAACGTGAGAAGTGAGGACCACCCCATCTCTTGGGTCACTGTTTTCCTTGCCTTTGTGATGTGTGAAGCACTTCCGAAAGAGAGGACAAAAACAAAGAAGGAACCAAACAAACAACCCATTTAGATATTCACAACCAGCATACTGTTTAATTATGACTTTATATGGTGGTTTAGTCCACTAATATTTGTGGGGTTTTAACTTTTAAGCATATGCTTTAAACCTGTTATTACAGTAACCTTCCAAGATCGCTATTAAACGCTTAAAAGTGTTATAACGGCTGTTATCATACTGTCTTAATGTCAGACTTATCTTCTATATGTACCGATTACTGAGTTTTATACAAATGGGTTATCCATAAAATCGGCCATTATTATACTGTCTTAATTTCAGACTTATCTTCTATAGCGATTACTCTCAAGTTTTATACAAATATTGGGGTATTGATAAAATCGGCCGTTATTTTGCCGTTATCATACTGTCTTAATGTCAGATTTAATGTCTATACCGATTACTCTCGTGTTTTATACAAATGGGGTATCCATAAAATCCCACAAAATATACTCTAAATTCCCCCCACCCCATCCATTTTATGTGATTCATTAATCCTTGGAATGCCGTCTATGAGATTCAGAGTCTGAAATTCTATTGATTCGATACCCTGAATTCCTAAAATGTACATTTCTGACCCATCTCTCATCCTTTTCTCAGAGAGTCAAAAAAGTTTGTTATGCTAGCTTGGGTTGTGATCATAAAAAGTAGCCTATTGATCTGAAACCTTGAAAGAAAAAAAATGGGCTTTAAACTTTAGTCCACAGTGGATACAGAGATAAAAGATAGTTTTATCTTTGCAGGGAGCTATAATATCAAAAAAATTCTAGTCTTGGGACCATGTATCTTAAGAGGAAAGAACAGAAAAAAAAATGAGCTTCGGTGCACTGAAAAGTGAAAGGTGGAGCACCCCCTTGTTCTCAGTCACTAAATTCTGGTTTTGATTAATCTAATGCCGCAAAGTACAATCCGTGTCAGCTCCAGTATCCTTCACCACCCTAACCAAACGCCAAAAACCTTTCTCGTGAAAAGGCGCATATTAACAAATTATAATGATATAATCTTCTCATGCGCCGCTAGGTGTCGAAATTCACCTCCAGGCTCCAACTTCCTCACCAAACTATAACCTTCTTATAAGATTTATATTTATATACATATATATATACGAAGATTCTGAACCCTACCCACTTCCAAAATCCTCCACTAGATACTCAGGTCTGTCATGGATTTACAGAATAAGAAGAAGAAGACAACCAACAAGCACGCTAACGTGCGCATGGAGTTAAAGTGCGCCAACCCTTGTTGTTTCTTCTGCACCATGAAAGAGCCAGACCCATCTCTCAGAAGAGCTGGGATTGCTAAATGCTTTAAAGAAATGCCTCTCAGAGATGACCAAGAACATGTTCTGGTGTTAAGCGGGCTCTGGAATATCGCCATGACTCAACCTAATGATCCAGAATTCCCGTCTCTTGGCATCTTTGGATGCATGGCGAGCTTGATCTACAGAGGCGTCAACGACCGAGATTGGCTTCTTAGAGACCAGAACATATATATCCCTTATTACGCTGCTCATGTTATCGGGTCCTACACCATGAACAAGGTCGAGTTCGCAGAGAAAGCTGTGAAATCAGGCGTAATTTCACCATTAATGGAGCTTCTAAGAGGAAAGATCAGTTGGGTCGAACAAAGAGTTGCGGTTCGAGCACTCGGACACCTTGCTAGCTACGAAAGAACCTTCGAAGCGGTTGCTGAACATGAAGAAGAGGTAGTAAAGTTATCCATGGATTTAGCTTCCGGCTGCCTTGATTTGGTGTACGTTAAATTCGTAGGGGTGAAAGATAAGAAGAAGAGATTGAAGTACCACTGCGACTTACTAACCAGAGGAGTCGGCGGGCTAGAGATGGAGAATCGAAAGGCGGAAGAATGGGCTAGTCAGCTTCAGTGCTGGTCAATCTATCTCCTAAACTGCTTCGCTTGCAAAGAAAAATCTCTTAATCTGATTTGCAAACAAGATTTCTTGAAAGATTTGTGTGAGATGTGGGGTGGTTTGGTAAATCACACATCTCCTGCTGGTGTTGGACTTATTAGAATTCTTTGTTACAGCAAAACCGGAAGAAAAAACATTGCAGACTCAAAACAAGTTATAGAGAATCTCTGCAACCTATCAAGATCTTCAGATGATTGGCAGTACTTGGGTATCGATTGTCTTATGTTTCTTCTCAAAGACCCAGATACAAGATTCAAAGTTATGGAGATTGCTGCTTTGTTTCTTGTCGATTTGGTTGAACTTAAAAGCCTTGGAGGAAGAACTAAAGTAGGAGAAGCCATCACACAAACACTTTTGTTAGATTATAGAGAAAATAAATCAAAATTCAAGTACAGTAAAGGTGTTGAAGGTGTGTTAGAGGCTATAAGGGATTTGAAGATGCAGAGGAAAAAAGGAGAGAGGATGATCTCTGAAGAAGAATTGAAAGAGAGAAGGGTTTTAGTGGGTTTAATGAAACAAGAAGGAAACGAGAGGTTTTGGTCTGGAGATATCGAAGAAGCTGTGGTGAAATACTCAGAAGCTTTGGATTTGTGTCCATTGAAGATGAGAAAAGAGAGATTGGTTCTTTATAGTAACAGAGCTCAGTGTTTTTTACTGCTTAGAAACCCAGAAGCCGCCATTAGCGACTCGACTCGAGCTCTTAGCTTGTCGAGTCCGGCGAACTCTCATAACAAGAGTTTGTGGAGAAGATCACAGGCTTACGACATGAAAGGATTGGCTAAAGAGAGCTTGATGGACTCTATAATGTTCGTCAACGGCTGCATCACGTCGAAGGAGACGAAGCGTATTAAGGTTCCGTATTACGCGGCGCGTATGATCAACAAGCAGATGAATGCTACGTGGCTTTTCGCTGTCGCTGAGTCTAAGATGTCAAACAAATGTGAAGACGAAGTACAAGAATCAGACGGTGATGATGAGAGGGATAGCGGCGATGATGAGATGATGATGAAGCAGAAGAAAACTTCCATGTCGGGTAAGTAAGTTTCGGAAATTTTTTGCTTTTGAAATTGAAATTCAAATGGGTTGCCACTAACATGCGCAGGCGTGGCACGCCTGCTCTTAACTGAGACCATGTTATTTTTGGATCCTTTGGGTTCCAGACTTCCAGTACCCTTTTGAGCCTGCAAAGTGCAAACGTGGAATTCCGTAAATGTACATCATGTGCGCACGTTAGATTCGTTCTGTGTATAATTAATCTAGTCGTCTTTTCTGGAGCTACAGGCATACTTCTTGTCAGGAGTAGCAGGATTTCTTTACACGTGGTGGATGTGGTATTATCTCACATCTCCCACGTGGCAAGCCTACTCAATATTACTTTGCCACGTGGATGATCTTATGTGGTTTGGCCAGCGCTGTTCTTTGATGCAGACTTCTGAATCAAAATTTTGATGCAGAAGTCCCTCAAATTGAACGTAGTAGACTCGTTTGGGCCCACTTGCCCCCCTGAATGTTTGGTCTACACTATGATAAACATACACACTAAAAATCAGCGTGATTGGTGATTTCTAGTCGTAGGATTTGAGCACTTTTTCATCATGGGCTCTTTATGTGTTGGTTCCAAGCCCATGACGAAACAGTGCTCAAATCCAATGGTTAGGAATCACTAATCACACTTATTTTTGCTGTGTGGGTCCACCAAGGTGTGGGGCCAGTGGGTCCTAAAGAGTCTACTACGTGGCAAATTTAGGGCTTCTGCATCAAAATTTTGATACAAAGTCTGTATCATAGATTTCTTCAGCTCAGTACGCTGCAGTGAAGAGTTCTGGAGTGTACCTCCAGAAAAACTTTTGCTATAATTAATCACGTATACTATACCTTTTCAGGTCTATCCACCATAATAGAAGAGCCGTTGATCGAAAAGGGACGGAGGAGGAGAATGCTGGAAAGGACGTCAAGGCGGAGAAGGAAAGATCCGACAGTTGGATCGACACAAGTCAAAACGGTCCAGAAAGTTTAAAGAGGAACGATAAAGTGTTGCGCCGGAACAAAAACTTGTGATGCACCCACACTTGGTAACATATCTAGTGGGCCCCAACTTGATCATTTCCCGATAAATCTAGGACGTGATGATGGTTATATGTGATACAAAAGGTACAGTTAGTATTCTTTTCATACAAGATCCGTACAATGGTAGATACACCCAAGCATCGTGTCGGTAGGTGTGGGCCCGATATTTGGGGGGACTTCGTATCTTTTGTGCATGCGAGGCAGAGGGAAAAAAGGGTGGACCACATCACCATTCACCACATATCATCACATACGGCGCATATTAGACAGGGAAATTAATAAAGAAATAAGACCAAACAAAAGCCGTACCTTCCATTCCTTGACTATCGGGTTGCCCGTGCCTGACGATTAAAACTCTGATGACAGGCCTGTCATCAAGGCCGATGACATGGCACAGTATGAGCTACGTGGCAAACTCCTAGAGGACTATGACCGTATGGATGTCTGTCCAATCCATAGGTGGACCTATAAATCAAAAATCAGCGTGATTAGTGATTTCTAGGCGTTGGATTGTAGTTATTTTCATGGGTTGATTTTAACCATATAAATTTGAGCATAAATGACCATTATTTGAGGTACAAAGATCCAAAGGTTTGAAATCACTAATCAGGCTGATTTTTAGTTTGTAGGTCCACTTAGGAATTGTCCAAACATCCATACGGTCATAGGACTCTAGGAGTATACCACGTGGCTCATATTACGCCCAATCATCAAAGTTTTACTATAATTTATTTTTGATAAAAATCCATTTTGTTCTATTTGTGGATGGATAGCGACCTTTCCCTCTCTCAAACCTTAGCGTCTCTTTCTGATTGGAACTTTAATAACGCCTAACTAAAAACAACAAGAAATCTACAATAAATCTATCTTGATATCAAAGTTACATGATGGATCCATAGCCCTATCCTACCTACCACACTCATTGTGCTCTCCTGTTTGATGGATGATTAAGCAAAATCTAACTAACATGTCTTCAATAATACTTCATAGAGTAGGTAACCTACTAATTATAGGGATTGACGTTGCTAAGTTAGGTTAAACGGTCGGATTTTAAGTAAATTTTAGTAAAAGATGGGGTACATAATTGCTTCGCTTCACTTAAATACGCAACGGGGTATTGTAAGTATCCATATATGTGTCAATCAATACTAATAACAAAAAAAACTCGGTTAAACACCAACTCTACAACACGACATGATACCTTGGACTATCAGAACATTCATCAGCCGAGGCAGACTCAACCCAAGTAAAGTTCAGTTGAGACCCTTTGTAAGCAACAACCCTCTATTCTATCCTTGGATAATGTAAACTGACCTTGGCATGAGCCGACTAATTAGTCTAGATACATTGAGATTTTACCTAATAAAAAAATAACTTGTTGATCATCGTCCTATTTCACTTGTGTGTATTATATTACCTACAGTAGATGGTAATCACTTGCTATGTACCTGACATAAAGACAATTCAAGGGATTTTATCCCGAATACATGTCTCTCCACCTTATTTTCGGATCAAGTAACAATTCAAACAAATTTACTTACTATCTTAATCCTATAAATAGAGCATCACATTCTAAGTATGAGTCTCTCTTGAAATTTTAAAATTCTAATCAAATCTTTTGAGCTAAGACATCTTGATATTATTCACACAATAGCTTGATTGTCATAAAATTTTATACCAATATCTCTGAGATATCAAATCTTAATCAAAAGATTGAGGTGTGTGGCTAGGATTATCTGTCCAAAATCTAACCTCACACCTTGACCTTGCTAACACAATCCACTGAAAGATTTAATGATCCTTTTGTCGCATTGACTTGTCCAATCAAAAAAGAGTCGTTAAATTGCGGTACAATTATCGGGAAAAAAGCCCATAACATGACAGCTAATTGCTTAAAGAATGTGGCCACTTTCTTGTAATCCCCCTTTACACAACACATTAGGTTTACTATTGGATTAATCAAGATTTGATTAATCAAAGTAAAGTTATTCGTTTAGACAAAGGGGTTGAGGTTAGGTAGATTTCCAACAAGATAATACTAGAGACAAAACCTAGCCTTTTTTTATTGTTTCCTAATGTTGCTAGGTTTGCTTAAAATCTAGTAATTTAATTATGTTTCCTAATTAAATTCTTAACATTTGTCGGAAAAGGTTTTTAAGAGGGCCCATCCAGTCCTCTTCTATGCCAGGTGGATAATTGATGTGGTTGATCCAAACCGTCCATCTGATAAACAATCCTCTGAAAGAACTTGTGATAACTTATTAAGTTATTTTTTCATTTTGAAGAACTAATGTGATTCGATCAAGGAATCTTGTAATGGCCATACAACTCTCCAAAGGGGCCCATTGGTGTTGTCACGAGTAAGCAAAGGGCAAAGGGGGTAAAAGCTTGATTAGACAACTTGGTCTTTGGGTGGCGCACAGGGACAGGTGCGTTAATGGGCTGGGCTTGTTCGATGTGCTCTGAGGCCCGACCGTTATGGTCCTGAGTTTGGGCTTCATTTATAGGTTTGATGGGACGGACGTGGATATTATGTTTAAGACCTGCTAGATAAATGGACTGGGCTTGAGCTTAACTTTTAATAAAACCACATATGCACAGCCCAAATCTAATGGCCCTGCCTGTTATTTTTATCAATGGTCCGGACTTGTGCCTGTAATGGGCTTGTCTGGGCTTGGGTCTGTCTACTTGTATCTTGGGCTGGGCTCCAACAGAGCTAGGCCAGGCCCAAAATCAGCCCATGAACACCCGCATGATCATCAACATATCTTGAATGAAACGCTGTAGTGCACATATTAAGGTACACAAACTTGGGGCACACCAAAAATATCCACCATATAATTGAATGACCATTGAAATGGGGACAAAAAATTTGTTGTCACTCCAAAAAAAAATTGCCACGTAGAGCTCAAATATTAGCTTATGGATGTTTGGTCCACCTCTTGGTGGATCTATGTACCAAATATCGGCTTCATCAATGATTTCTAATAGGTATATTTTAGCATCCAAAAAAATGCTCAAATCCAATGGCCAAAAATCATGCTATTAAAATGCAAAAATCCAACGGATATAAATCACCAAATAAACTATTTTTTTATGTATAGATCCATCAAGAGGTGGATCAAACATCCATAGGTCAGTTGCCCATAAACTTTGAAATGGACCACAATTGTCAGTCGATTGACATTGTTGAAGGCATTTGTCGAGTGGATAGGTATTGGTCACCAATCTTTGTCACTGGCGATAGTGATGAAAAGTGAACTCCAAAAAGAATTGACAATTGTATGTGTTAGAGTAGAGGCACTGATAAGTAGTATAGCCATGTAGACCATCATAGTACCATCCAAAAGAACTAATTGATGGGATCGTTTGATTCGGTTTTTTACATGCGCTAAGTGGGAGAAAAAAAATTCTCTCCAACGCTACTAAAATAAATCTCAAATAATGCTCGAATCCCACAATTAAAAGTAAGCCTATGAAAAAACTACAATCCAATGGTTAGAGTCACTAACTAGGCTGAGTTTTGCTCTGTAGGTCCACGTAGGGATGGGCCAAATATCTATACAACTATTGGTCTCTAAGAGCGTGTCATGTGGCTCATAATGTGTTCCGTCCGTCATCAAAGATCTACTCCAATGTTGGAGAGTAATTAAAAAGTTGACTTTACGATCAAGATAACTGAAATTCTCTGTTTCTATACAAGGATAATTCGTTCAATTAAAGATGTCACCAACAGTTATTGAGACTGTCAATTGACTGCGGCCTTGCCCATACTTGAACAAAATCCTTGCTGACATGGGAGGGAAGTTTTTAGACATGAAAAAGGAATATTCTTAAAAGCTATCCTCCTATGTTGATACCTCAGCATTTGCCCTCCATTGTTTAGCTGCAGCAAAAAAAAATTCCTAGACAGGGTTAGGGCTGCAACTTGGGCGAGTTGGGTCGGGTTTGAGGTCAACCCAAGCCCAACTTGATCTTCAAGGTTGTGAGCCCAAGCCCAACCCAACCCGAGGTCGGGCCTAGAATTTCCAGCCTAAACCCTCGTAAAAATTTTCAACTTTGTTATTTTTTATCGTTAGGAAAGGTTGGTAAATTATTTTATCTTAATTTCTAATATAAAAATACATACATAATAATTTTTTATTTGTCATCTTTTCAAACATAAACAATACTAAAAATAGGTTAGGAAACGTAAAACGCATTAACAAAATATATACATTTATATTTGTATTGGTGTATTGTCATGCTCAGGTTGGGCCAGGTTGTCCAAAGCCTCAGACCGAGCCCAACCCGATTTTGATCAAGTTGTAAAAATCCAAGCCCTAGCCTAACCCGAGTACTTAAGGGGCCAGCACAACCCGAGCCCAACATCGGGTTGATTCCGTCGGGCTCAGATTGAACCTGCCCAAGTTGCAGCCCTAGACATGGCCCACCAACTCATTGATAATACGTGCATGAATTGTAGCCCCGAGGAAAACTTGATGCACCTCACACACTAGCCTGCGGTGTAGCTACAGTAACTCCATGGGTCCTAATTGAACAGTCCATTAGAGCCACTAACTATCTAGTCGTGCTAGATACAAATCTTCTTAGATATTATTTCAATGGAAATCATTTTTTTTTTTGTGTAAACTGGGAAATCATTTCATCAGTGAGCTTTTCACTTTTTCTAGTAAATATTTTCCTATCTTAACAAAAATACCCTTTATCACCTCAGAAAATACCAGTAAGGATAGTTTTGGTTGAGGGGCAAATATGCAAAATTCCCACTGGTTGGAAGAAGTAAAAAAACTGACTGGGAAAATCATCCCTATTTCAATCTCCCTCCCTCCATACGCTCAAATCAAAGATTCAGGACTTTGATTCTCGTTCTCTCCCGAGTTCCGACCACCAACACCGAAGCGACACAATACCTAAGTAGCAAACTTCCCCCTCTCTCTCTCTCTCTCTCTTTCTTTCCTTGGCATGGCTGATAAGATGGCTCTCCCTCTCCTACTACCAGGTCCACCTCCTCCAAAGCCCATCTTTCAAGACCAATCCCAACACCACCAACCCACAACCACTTCTTCTCCTTTAACTCCTCTTCTCCAGGACCTTCTCCTCCAAAACCCCAATTCCCCTCAAAACCCCAACTCTCAAACCACAAACCATCTCCCTCGCGCTCCACCTTCTCCTCTCCTCCTCAGAAGAAGAACTCGCTTAGGCAAATCCCGCGACGACAACAGAGGAAAACCCTGGGCGTTTCACAATCTCTCCCGGCAAGGTCAGAATATCCTTCAAACCCTCCTTATTTCCCCAAACAAAAACATTGAATTTGATGATTTCTTCCATACTTTAATTCAACAAGAACAAGATATCGACTTTGAATCTTTGTCAGTCGATCTCTTGGGTATAATTAAAGGCTTAGGGTTCCATAGGAAGTTTGAATTGGCTTTGAGCATCTTTGAATGGATGCAGAGTCATAAACATTCCGAACTCCTTTTGAAAGGTCCGGTTGTCCCTGTACTTATTGGCATTCTTGGCAAAGAAGGCCGGGTTTCCACTGCTGCTTCTTTGCTTCACAGTCTTCATAAGGATGGTTTTGTAATTGATGTTTATGCTTATACTTCTATGATTTCCGCTTATGCGAACAATGGGAGGTTTCGAGAAGCTGTGTCGGTTTTTAAGAAGATGGAGGAAGAGGGATGCCGCCCGACTTTAATAACCTATAATGTGATTCTCAATGTGTATGGGAAGATGGGGATGCCATGGAATAAGATTCTTGCGATTGTTGAGGGGATGAAGAATCAGGGTGTCCTGCCCGATTCTTACACTTATAACACTCTTATAAGTTGCTGTAAGCGTGGGTCCTTATATGAAGAAGCTGCTGGGATATTTGAGGAGATGAAATTGGCCGGTATTGCGCCTGATAATGTTACCTATAATGCACTGTTGGATGTTTACGGGAAGTCTCGGCGATCTAAGGAAGCCATGGAGGTTTTGCGAGAGATGGAGGCGATTGGGTTTTCCCCGAGCATTGTGACTTACAATGCGTTGATTTCAGCTTATGCTACAGATGGGATCTTGGATGAAGCAATGGAGCTCAAGACCCAGATGGTGGAAAAGGGTATTAAGCCAGATGTGTTTACTTATACCACCCTGTTGTCGGGATTTGAAAAAGCTGGGAAGGATGAGTCTGCGGTGAGGATTTTTGAGGAGATGAGAAGTGCCGGGTGCAAACCAAATATCTGCACATTCAATGCCCTTATTAAGATGCACGGGAACCGCGGGAAGTTTACGGAGATGATGAAGGTCTTTGAAGATCTAAGAACGGGCAAGTGCACCCCAAATATTGTTACCTGGAACACACTATTGGCAGTGTTTGGGCAGAATGGGATGGATTCTGAGGTTTCTGGGGTGTTCAAAGAAATGAAGAAAGCGGGGTTTGTACCTGAGAGGGACACATTCAACACTTTGATCAGTGCTTACAGTCGGTGTAAGTCGTTTGACCAAGCTATGGCTGTTTATAAAAGAATGCTCGCCGCTGGGGTCACTCCAGACCTTTCCACCTATAATGCGGTGTTGGCTGCATTGGCTCGCGGAGGGCTTTGGAAACAGGCTGAGAAAATACTTGCTGAAATGAAGGATGGCAGTCGGTGTAAACCCAATGAACTTACGTACTGTTCTTTGTTACATGCTTATGCCAATGGTAAGGAGATTGAACGGATGTGTGCTCTTGCGGAAGATATATACTCCGGTGTAATCGAACCCCATGCTGTGCTCTTGAAGACCCTTGTTTTGGTTAACAGCAAGAGTGATCTTCTAAGGGAAACAGAACGAGCTTTCTTGGAATTGAGAAGAAAAGGGCGTTCACCTGACATAACTACTCTGAATGCCATGGTCTCCATCTATGGTAGGAGGCAGATGGTTGCGAAAGCGAATGAGATCTTGAACTTCATGAAGGAGAGTGGGTTCACTCCTAGCTTGACAACCTACAATAGCTTGATGTCTATGTATAGTCGATCGGAAAACTTTGAGAGATCGGAAGAAATCCTCAGGGAAATCCAAGCAAAAGGGGTAAATCCTGATCTTATTTCATACAACACTGTCATTTCTGCCTATGGCAGGAAAGGTCGAATGCAAGATGCCTCACGGATATTCTTGGAACTGACGGATTCTGGTCTTATTCCTGATGTCATCACTTATAATACCTTCGTTGCAAGTTATGCGGCCCACTCAATGTTTGTGGAGGCCATTGATGTTGTCTGCTACATGATCAAACACGGGTGTAGGCCAAACCAGAAGACATACAATTCCATTGTGGATTGGTATTGTAGGCATGGTAGAAGAGACGAGGCAAGCATATTTGTTCATAACCTTCGGAAGCTTGATCCGCACATTTCTAAAGAAGAAGAGTGTCGGCTATCTGAACGGGTAACAAATAAATAGTTTTAGAGGATCCTCATCTGGGAACGGGACGACAGATTGGTTGGAGTGCATCATAATTTCCAAGATTTCTATGCACCCAATTTTTTGATCCCCATTTGTTGTGCCAATGCTATTTATCGTTCTTGCTTGGAGATGAGTGGAAATGTAATTATTTTGTACATGGTTTGCATAGTTTTGGGGAACTTAATTTCTACAGATATATATGATCTGGACTCGTACAAGTTTTGGAACCATTGAGTTCTACACTGAATCGGCAATATCTGTTTGGTGGCAAGCTTTGTACATCTCAACAGAAAAGATGATGAGGAGAGTTGAATTCCATCAATGGTACGTACAACCACCTGTATAGCAATTATCATTTTGTGCAATTTATCAATGGTGGGTGTCGCTTCTCTATCCCAATGTACTATTCTTTGAGAGTATTGTTGCATCTCATCTCTTGTTCCATTCAGCAAGCACTTTGTGACACAGTTTGGTTTTTAAAGTAGGTCTCAGAGGTTGAATTGTCCGTGGCTGAGATCGAGTTGACTTAGGTGAGTCAACTTGGTCTTGGCATTGTCTCGGATGATCCAATGTGAGATATAAGAAGAAATATTTTGACTCGGGCGAGTCAGCATTGTCTCATGTCTCAGTACTGGGAGATCCCAGTTGATTCGGTTGTTCCAACTCGGAATTATCTGAGATTTGTTACCATGATTACGGTAAGGATAGATTGTTTTCTTTACTTCGATACCTTGTTGAATGTTATTGAAGAGAAAAAAACATTATAGGTATTGATGTCCAAATACTTCCACTTATATCATATACTTATAGTATCAACACGGTACTGGTAGCGGATCCTGGTCGCATACGATTTTTTTTGTTTCCTATTATATTATTGGTTATTTTCTCAATTCCTTATGATTATCTCAATCATTTTGGCAATAGAAATGAGTAAATGGTATATTGCAGAGAGTTTCAAAGTTCCGTATGTTATTGGTATGTTGTGAAGACTAAGAATTGATACGTAACTTAGAAAAACTAAAACTAAAAGCAACGTATCAAAATGTTAGATGGTGTATAGGTATCTGGATAAAGTTCTTGGGTTTTGAGAATTAATAGTTGTATCGATGCTCTCTGTATCTCTTTCCGTGTCCATTAGTATTTGGGCAACTTAGGATACATGTTTACAAAACCAGGATGTTACTGTTTTACTAGGGTAAAATAGTTTAGAGTACACAACACTGATTTAACCCAAGAAAATTAATAGTTGTATCTCTGCTCTCTGTATCTCTGTCCGTGTCCATTAGTATTTGGGCAACTTAGGATACATGATTTACAAAACCAGGATGATAATGTTTTATAAGGGTAACATAGTTTAGAATACACAACACTGATTTTAGAACTCCTTCCGAGCTTAGTAAATCCACAACATAACCAGCTTCTCGAATCTCATGGTGGAAAGGTGATATTGGTTTAGGATTCAAGATTTACAACTCCAAGATGATAATGTTGGATTAGGGGAACATAGTTTAGAATACACAACACTGATTTTAGAACTCCTTTGCGCGTAATAAAAACGACAACATCACCAGCTTCTCGAGTGTCATGGTGGAAAGGTGCATACAAGGAGCAACCAATATCATATCTTATTCATCTCATTTGCCTGCCTCCAAGGGTATTACCTAATTATCCGCCCCAAGATGATAATGTTGTATTAGGGGAACATAGTTAGAACACACAGCACTGATTTTAGAACTCCTTCCGTGCATAGTGAATCCACAACATCACCAATTTGTCGAGCATCATGGTGGAAAGGTGCATACAAGGAGCAACCAATATCATATCTTATTCATCTCATTTGCCTGCCTCCAAGGTATTACCTAATTATCCGCCCATCAGATCATGTTGAGATAATCAGCTGCTTCAATCAATGGGCTGGAAAAATATATAATAATCTTAAGGGCCCCCTATGAAGCCAACTACTTTTGTTATGTTTGTGCTTATTATCTACGTTGTTAATGGGATTTGCATAGGCTTTTCAAACCGCACTAGTCTCATACCTAAAAATACAACCATACACAGGATACAGGAGCCACTTGGCCAAAGTTGGCCATAAGCAAAATAGGCATGAGGGAGCTTTTGAAACACCTTGGGAAGTGAGCCTGCCCAAGGTTGTAAATGCTGATGTTGGTGTATATATATGGCCCAAAGTTGGCCATACAGATGGGAACACTCTCCAAGGGTGTCTCAGGTGGCAATTCCTTAGATTGGCCTCGGATCACCTGCCTCTCTTGCTAGATTGTGGTGGGATTTGTAATCGTCCTATTCCTTTCTGCTTTGAGAACATGTGGTTGTCTTGTTCTAAGTTCAAGGAAAGGGTAAAGGAAATTGAATTTAGGGTTAGGGTTTCAAGTAGAGAGGAAGAGAGAAGGAATTGGTGAGTATGTGTTGCACATGACTCCCAAACTTCTTATTTATAAAAAAGGGTTGCATGGACAAATATGCCTTTACAAGATACAAGGTATTTACAATGTACCCTGACAACACTCCCCCCAAGTTGGGGCGTAGATATCTGTCATGCCCAACATGCTAAGACACCTATGCAGCTAATGACTAGGAACTCCCTTAGTGAATACATCCACTACCTGCTGCTCAGTCTTCACAAAAGGGGTATAGAATTCCCCAGAAACAATCTTCTCCCGTATGAAGTGTATGTCCACTTCAATGTGCTTTGCTCGATCATGCTAAACTGAATTATGAGCAATACTGATTGTTATTTTGTTTCGAGCTATGGCTCATGGCTTATGTGAGATGTTGTCAGCCTTTGCATTGGATTTAGCAACTACAAGTTGCTTTTTGCTTCTCCATGTCATAAGATATCCCCCAACAAAGGTGCAATACCCTGAAGTGGATCTTCTATCATCTTTGGCACCTACCCAATTTGCATCAGTGTATGACTCAACCCTCATGTAACCATTTTTTGTGAAGAAAAGTCCCCTACCAGGAGAGGATTTGAGTTCCTTAAAATCATGTGTGGCCTCCAGGTAAATCTCTCTAGGTGATTACACTGACAGCATATGTAATATCTGGTCTGGTCAGAGAAAGATATATAAGTCTGCTAATTAGTCGCTAAAAGCTTTCAACGTCCTTCAGTAACTCACCACTGGCTTCTCCCAATTTGTGATTTTGTTCTATAGGGGTGTCCACGAGTCTAGCCCCTAATTTTCATGTGTCTTTAAGAAGATCTAGGACATATTTTCTTTGGGAGATGAAGATCCCCTGATCCGATCTAGCCACCTCAATGCCCAGAAAGTACTTTAGTGGCCCCAGATCCTTCGTTTCAAACTTGCTTAATAAGTATTTCTTCAGCTTTGCAACCTCTTCAGCATCATTGCCCGTCAAAATAATATCATCAACATAAACAGTGAGGGCAGTGGTACTCCTCCCCTGATGCTTAACAAATAGAGTATGATCGGCTTGGCTTTGAGTGTTACCCAGGTTTTTCACTGCCCGGGTGAACATTTCAAACCATGTTCTAGGAGACTGTTTTAGTCCATACAAGGACTTCTTCAGTCGCAAACTCTCCTATCACTTTCTACTGGTACGAATCCTGGAGGAGGAATCATGTACACTTCTTCTTTGAGATCTCCATGAAGAAATGTGTTCTTCACATCTAATTGATGAAGAGGCCAAGACTGGTTAGCAGCAAGGGATATAAGCACCAGTATGGAATTCATTTTTGCAGTTGGAGCAAATGTTTCCACATAGTCAATGCCTTATTTCTGGGAGTATCATTTGGCTACTAGTCTTGCCTTATACTTCTCAACTGACCCATCTACATTGTACTTTACGGTGTACACCCATATGCATCCCAATGGCTTCTTTCTTCTAAGTAAATCCACTAGTTCCCAAGTATGATTCTTTTCTAAGGCCCTCTTCAACCATGGCATCCTTTCACTTAGGGTGCTTAAGCCCTTCTAACATAGAGGAAGGTATAAGAATGGTAGACAACGAAGTAACAAAGGACTTGTAGGATGGAGACAAACTTATACGAAACAAAGTTGCTTAGCGGGTGTTGAGTACATCTCATCATATCCTTTCTAAGAGCAACAGGAAGATCAAAAGTATAAGCATCAGTAGCAGGAAGCAAAGGCGCAATAGGCTCAGAGGGTAAAGTATTACCTAGATCCAAGGATGGTACAACTGGTACCACTGTACATGGATCAACTGTGGCTTTCCCTCTTCGGCGATAGACTTTAAGTTCCCCTTGGGCACCACCAGAATTGCCATCAAATCTCGTAGTAGGTCGGTCAGTCTCGACCAGGAGAGTGGGGGTGGGCGGAGTACCAAGGAAAGGAATAGGAAGAGGAATACTGGAAGAGAAAGAAGGCCTCTCTTTGCTATTTTTCTCCCCCCTGAAGAGAGGCAGAGGGGTAGAATGGAGTATCCTCACGAAAAGTGACATCCATGGATACAAACTTCTTCCCAAACAAAGGGTGATAACACTCGTACCCTTTGTTGGGAGAAGAATACCCAAAAAGATGCACTTGAGAGCTTTGGGATCCAACTTGGTACAGTTGGGACCCAAACTGTGCACAAAGCGAACACAGCCAAAAACACGTAGAGGGACTAAAAACAATGAGCAATTTGGTTTAAGGATCTAGTAGGGGGTCTTAAGGTGTAAAGTGTGCGAAGGCATGCGATTAATAAGATATGTAGCAGTAAGAATAACATCAGACCAATAAGACTTATGCATATTGCTACCAAAGAGGAAAGCGAGAGCTACCTCAAGGAGATGGTGTTTCTTCTAATAAGTTATCATTTTATGCATTTTTACCCTATTTTCTTTAGTTGATTATCAGAATTATCTTACATAAATCTTCAAACCTACATGAAAAATAGGATATTCTCTTTTCAAGAATTGTATATTAGATTTCTCTTAATAATAGTCAATTGCTTTATATTAATAATCTTATCTCATTAAGTACCCGAGCCCAAGACTAAAGCGAGCATAAGTCCAAGCCCAAAAGCTATGTACGAAAGCCCAAATCGAAGCAAAAGTGTCGGCCATGAAAATGGACCACAATAGCGGACAAAGACACGGGCCACATCGATAGGCTAGGGGACCAAAGGCATCACAAGGGACTATGGTGACCAAACAAAAAGAAAAAAAATTACAATCAAGATGATGGACGACCAAGATTGCAAGCAAAGTTAAGGGCCACATTATTGAGCCAAGAAGATGATGATCTCTGAAAGATGGGCCATCAATCAAAACAAGAATTGGAATGACAATTGCAAAAAGTGGTTATTGGGTTATGTTGATGGGCCAATGCAGTAGGCCAAGTTGGTGGACCAAGTATGAACCAAGGTGGTTTAGATTACAACAAAATGAACGGTCCAGATTACAAAAAGCATGAGGATGGCTTTCCAAAAATAAAATGTTGGTTTTAATTTTGGGAAATTCTATTTGCGCCCCACAAATTCCATAAGCACCCCATTTGGGTACTTTTTGGACGAAAATGCCCTTAGACAAAAAAAAACAAAAAAACCCAAGCACCCCTCTTCATCCCTCCCTCACCACCTCTCTCTCTCCCTCTCCACCACTCTCTCTCTCTCTCTCTCTCTCTTTATCTCTCTCTCTAATAAGCTCCACAGCACTGCACTACCGTGGGGCCAATTAGAGAGAGAGAGAGACGTACTTGTGGTGGTGGCGACGGCAACGGCGGCGACATCCTCCTTTCTATTTTGGTTTTTTTTTTTCAGGGTGAGAGAGAGATGGAAAGGGAGAGGGAGGGACGGAGGGGTGTTGGTTTTTTTTTTTTTTTTTCCTAGTCTAAGGGCATTTTCGGCCAAAAGCACCTATATGGGGGTGCTTATGGAATTTGTGGAGTGCATATAGAATTACCCTTTAATTTTTGAAGTTTAAAAAAATGATGGAATGCTTAAGAAAAAAATATTTTATCAAAAGAAAATTCTTTTTTAAACTAAAAGAATATTTTATTAGTTTTTAAAATGAAGTTTTAAAAGAATAAATTAGTGATTGATTCCATTGGGAAAATAAAAAATATTTTATTGATTTTCAAAAGGAAGTTTCAAAAGAATAATTTAGTGAGTGATTCTATTGAGAAAAGTAAAAGATATTTTATATAATTGTTTCTATATTTGAAAATGTTTTTCTAAGAAAAGAAAGTCGTAATTTACTAAAGATCGAAAGAATGTTACACATCCTAGCCTAGAAAAGGACCTTCAATAGGCGATGGACGACGTTCTTCTGCTAGGCTAATCACTGGCGGGACTATCTCTTTCGCCTACACACCTCTTACGGCTACATTCTTCTCTTGACATCGAATCTCTTTTCTCTCGCTTTTTTTATTTCTTATAGTCTTTTATTTGTCATTCTTGTATTTTTTTTCTTTTTTTAGTTTTGTTTTCTTTTCTTTTGCTTACCAAATGTAATATTTTCGGTCATTAGAGATATTGACAACCTTTGTTGATGACCGGTTAAAACTCGTTCTTTAAAATAGAGTTATAAAATATTTTTATTTTGGTTAGAATTATTTGTTTTTGATCAAGTTACTTCATTATTCATCACCCCTCTCTGTGGTTCGATCCCTATATTTGCACTATACTTAAATTGCTAATTTTGTTTTTAAAGGTTTTGGTTTGATTTGATAGTAAGTTACAACGATTAAGAAAAAGATTATCTCAGACGTTGTACTTTACTGTCCAATCATACCCAAACCTGTAAAATACAACGAATGAGACAGTGTTTTTCTTAGTCGTTGTAACTTATTGTGAAATCAAATCAAAACCTGTAAAAATCAAATTAGCAAAGTATAGTGCAAATATAGGGATCGAACCACAGAGAGGTGATGAATAGTGAAGTAACTTGATCAAAAACAAATAATTTTAGCCAAAATAAAAATATTTTATAACTCTATTTTAGAGAACAAGTTTTAATCGGTCATCAACAGAGGTTGTCAATCTCTCTAATGATTGGAAAATATTACACTTGATAAGCAAAAAAAAACTAAAGAATGACAAATAAAATAAAGAGATCCGATGCCAAGAGAAGAATGTAGCTGTAAAAGGTGTGTAGCTGAGAGAGATGGTCATGCCATAGAGTAGCCCAACAGAAGAACGTCGTCCATCGTCTATTGAAGGCTATGATACTCGAATACTTGTACTAGTGCCTCGTACCAGTGTCGTGTCGACACAGATACGGACACTCCACCGACACGTATCATTCATAAAAAGTTGAAAAACTTGGAAAAAAATAAAAAATTTGAACTACAAAATAGGATACTCGTATCCGTATCCATGTCCTTGATTTTGGAAAATGTCGAGTCGTGTCCCCGCTTCCCGTATCCGTGTTTGTGTCCGTATCCGTATCCGGGCATCCTAGATTGAAGGTCCTTTTATAGGCTGGGATGTGTAACATTCTTTCCATCTTTAGTAAATTACGACTTTCTTTTCTTAGAAAAACATTTTCAAAGATAGAAACAATTATATAAAATTTCTTTTTTCTTTTTTCAATAGAATCACTTACTAAATTATTCTTTTGAAACTTCCTTTTGAAAATCAATAAAATATTTTTTTCCCTTTTGAAAACTAATAAAATATTATTTTATTTTACAAAATGAAATTTTCTTTTGATACGATATTTCTTTCTTTATTTTTTTAAACTTCAAAACCACCATTTTATTATTGGAAAGCCATCCTCATGCCTTTTGTAATCTGGACCGTTCATTTTGTTGTAATCTAAACCATGTTAGTCCACCAACTTGGCCCATTGCATTGGCCCAATAACCACTTTTTGCAATTGTCATTTCAATTCTTTCTTTAATTGATGGCCCATCTTTTAGAAATCATCTTTTTGGCTCAATAATTAGCCCATAACTTTGCTTGCAATCTTAGTCGTCCATCATCTTCATTTTTTTTCTTTGTGTTTGGTCACCATTGTCCCTTGTAATGCATTCGTGGCCTATGTCTTTGTCCACCATTGTGGTCTATTTTCATGGTCTACACTTTTGCTTGGATTTGAGCTTTTGTACGTAGCTTTTGGGCTTGGACTTATGCTCGCGTTAGTCTTGGGTTCGGGTACCTAATGAGATAATATTATTAATATAAAGCAATTGACTATTATTAAGAGAAATCTAATATACAATTGGCGAAAAAAAAATATCCTATTTTTCATGTTGGTTTGACGATTTATGTAGGATAATTCTAATAATCAACTAAGGAAAATGGGGTAAAAATGCATAAAATGATGACTTATCACATTCATTTCAACAACATCATTCTGTTGAGGGATGTAACTGCAAGAATTTTGATGGCTAATCCCATGTGTAGACAGACAATGCTAAAATAGGGGTGTCAATTTTAACCGGAACTGAAAACACCGGTTCCAGTTCCACATTTTTAGGAACCGATTAAAAAGGAACCGGAACCAAACCGAAAATAATGGTTTCGATTCCGGGTAGTCTAATATGGAACCGATAAGAACCGGCACCAATATATAAATATAGTGTCAAAATTCTCATATTCTCAAGATTTGGTCCAATATACCCGGAACCGGCAGAAATACATAATCGGTTCCGGTTCCGGATCCATCACTTTGAGAACTGGAACCGTTAAGGAACCGACCCGATAAGAACCGGAACTGATTGTTCCGGTTCTGGCCAACTTAGGAACCGAATCGATTCCGACCCGTTGACACCCCTATGCTGAAGACCACCATACATGTATTCGCCCCCTTGGTTAATGCGGAGAATCTTGATTTGAGCACCAAACTGTGTCTGGATCATCTTATGAAAATTTTAAAATATGAAATAAACCTCATCTTTGGTTTCATAAGATAGATCCTGGTACACCTAGTATGATCGTCAACAGAGCTCAGAAAATAACGAAAACCAAGAGGAGAACTAACAGGAGCAGGGCCCCAAACATCAGAATACATAATATCAAAAGGAGAAGAAGAATGTGTTGGAAGTTATGTTGCACCCCATGTAGGCTGTCATGTGGGGGTCTTTAATGGGCTGCGTCCCACTACCCACATGGGCCTTCTTTTTATTTTGTACGTGGGTTAAGTGGGCCCACCACTTAACCCACGACTAGGACTTCATGTTGTAGTGGGACTCTCCCATCTCTTTGTGTTGTAGTGGGACTCTCCCACCTCTTTGTATTGTAGTGGGACTCTAATTCCAACTCTTATATATATGAGTGAGAGAGAGCTTGAATAATAAGTTCAACTCTCTCCCCTTCTCTGTAATCGCTCCATCTTCTTCCTTCTCCATATCTCTTTCTCTCTTAAATATTTCTCTTTCGGTTACAACCTAAATCACAACAGAATGCACAATATCAAAATGAGAGAAACTGTGATTTCCCTTCGAAGGATAAGATGAACAACAATGTTTTGCAAGCTCATAAGTCTCACAATGCAGCTCAGACATACAAACATAAGTAAACAAAGCAGGAAATAAGTTTCAAATACAGAAAAGAAACTTGTCCAGGGCGTGCATGCCAACACTAAATAGACTCTATACTGAGTCGAATAATAATACGAGACTGCAGTGTTGTAGGCTCAGCAGGTTGTCCATCCAAGAAGTACAGACCATCCGCCTCATGTCCAGTACCAATCGTCATCCTCGTATCCAGGTCCTAAAAGACACAAGAAGAAGGAAAAAATGTAACACTTCAATTCAATAGTTTGGTAAGGGTACTAACAAATAACAAATTGAAAGTAAACCGCGGAACATGTAAAATAAAAGATAAAGAAAGTTGTAAAGGTTGGCTGGTTGGAAGTGGTACTACATAAAAGGCTGAGATGATGCAAGTTCTATATTTCATCCAAAATAATTAAAATGTCGAAATTCAATACCATGAACCTGCCACTAACTTGAGATGAGGAAGCAATCTAGTTATTTTGTCACTGGATCCTCTTGATCTTTGTATCAATGGATGAATCCATCATTAAGATGAAGTTTTCACCAACTTATTATGCCTAATAGATTCTGAAAAGCCCTTCATGCACATTGTAACCAAACTAGCCTGCATCTTTTCAAAGGAACTCGAATCACAATGAAATCTCTACCTTCAGACCATGGCTGGTCATGCACCTTAGGATATATCCGATAGAATCCAAAATGGTTGCTTGAAAGATCCTGTAACCATAGAGATATAGTGACAACCACAGAGATATAGTGACAACCACAGAGAGTACCCATTACCAGACAACAACTATTTGTCATCTTCTAAAATTGCCGATGAGTAGCCAAAATGGCTATGTATCTCTTAAAACAAATTACTGATCTTAGTAGAATGCTATTTAATCTAGCTTAGTAGCTAGTATAAATTTTATGGCGAATCCAACATTCCAGGCTTGTGGGTCCTTGATTATAGCTTATTAATGCACCTAAAGGATCCTCCGACGAGATAAATCACAATCTCGATTTATTTTTCTAGATATAATATCAGTCATCAGATTCAAAAGAAAGATTCTAAATATCATGGCAGCAAAGTCTACTTGTGTATCAGGGATTCATTGTACTACTAATGCCATATGGGATCCTCTGTTAGTTCCTTGGAGAAATATGAGTGCGACAAGAGTCTCTCATGACCCATTGAACAAATGGATGCTATATCTGTTTCAACAGTCACAGAAGTTTTATAAATTTTCTGCTCAAGAGAAGTATATTTTGTCATGTATCTGAAGTTAATTCTTTTGCCAATTAAAAAAAGATTTACCTAATTTTTCTTAGATCTTGAGATTAATCAACTATAATTTCATAGTTTTATATGGAGTTGTACAAGTAGTTTTGAGGAAGCTTAGTCGAGTAGCAATGGAAATAAAGTCTCACTCATGCTCTACTTACCATTAGTGGATTCAAATTGCTTAAAATCTTCCTCTTTGATTAATGTAGGTCTTGCGGACTGCAGAATGAGTACTCATTATTCATTTAGTTTGAGGATTTCTCTTGGACAAATAATTTGTTTGAAGTGAATTTTCTGCAAGAATTCATGGGGTTCCTGTTTCAAATTGGTCAGGCAACGCCCATGAACATTCTGTATTTGTTCTGTTTTTTCACCCTTCTAAGAGAAAATGGATTCATTAGTTGTGGAAGTGGTGGGTGCTTGCTGTTAACCATGACACATTTAGAGGACAGCCCATGTTTTAATGTAGTAGTGAGTTAATAATTTAACTAATGGGATATATGACTAGCAAACCAATAACACATATTGAGTGCATCAGATTGAGCAGATATTACTTGTGGTTCTGCCTCTTAACCTTTGGAATTCAAATACAGACACCAATACACAGTATTGTCATATAATCAACCTATGTTTTAGCATAAATCGAAGATTGGCTTCTGGAGCCCTTGACAAAGAAATGTAGCTTCCTGGAATACTAGCAGATCTCATAGACTTAAGAACAAAAGGGAGATTTTGAGTTGGAGATCACCATAATGAATTTGTAGGAGGGCAACTACAGCTCCCCTTGCTTGATGAAATTTACAATTAGTTGTAATTGTTTTTTTTTCTTGATAAGGAGTTATAATTGTTTTCTTCATGTCTGCTTCTTCGTGATGTATAAACCTAAAGAATATGAGATTCTCAAACTTGTCCTGCCAATTGGATCTTGATACTTGTGTTTGTTAGTTTTCCAAGATTTAGTCAAATGTGAATATGTGCTCTTCGACACAGTTATTGTCCATTAAAACCCAGTTTATCTACTTATATAAGAAAGCACGCATGGGTGCTACTTTGGAGTTTGAGATGAAGAGATATTTATTCAGGGAGGACCTTGGAGAAGCAGAGACAAGGAAGGTGTGAATTGGACTGTTTCCAAGCTTTTCAACTATTCTAGAATAGTTTTAAGTAACAAAGAGGAGAGTTCTGATTTTAAGATGTCTCGAACTTGCTTCCTCGAAAGCCTTTTTTCTTCTTCGTTTTTCTTTTATCAGTCAATTGAAACAAGGAATGTTTTTGACTTCAAGATTCATGTATTCATGTAGATAGATAAAATATGTTTGTGTAATACATGCCAAGATTTTGTTGCTCATACAAGACACATCTTTAGTTCTTTACAAGCCATTGCTAGAGTTGCTCGGAAACGCACAATACTGCTAGAGTGGCTACAAAGCTTAATACTTGTGCTCACATGGCTTACCTACCCATAACTTTCCTGCCACTACTTGCTTAATTCGTTAAATATTGTTTCTTATCCATTCGTGAAATTGGATACTTAATATGCTAAATTGATTCTTGTGTATTGATGGATTTGGATACTTGGTTCGCTAATTCGGTTCAAAATTTGCGGTGGTTTTAGGGAAGAGCTGTTATGCGCATGGGCTTAAAAAAATAGATCCAATTGGATGATCCTAACCATCTGAACTATTTTGCTGGTAGGAATCATTCAAAAGGTGGAGTCCACAACTACTTTATACGAGTGTCAGCTCTGACTACTTGGGTCAAGGCAAATGTGGATGCTAGTTTCAGGTAAATCAGCAACATCAAGGAATTGGAATAGTGCTAAGAGATCCAAATGGAGCTTTCATTGCAACGAAGTCTTGCTCAGTCCCTACAGCCACTGCAGAAATGGTGGAGGCTATCACTCTCCAGGCAGGTTCAGTGGTAAGGAGTCAAATGCTAGAAAATTCATTTATAATAGATATTGCTATTAAAAAGTTGGATACCATGCTCAAAAGGGGTGCTTGGGTCATAACGGATTTTTTTGTCATCCAAATCCAGAGCAGCATCTTTAGCAATCCCAGTATATACTACAAGACATGCAGCTTGAGGCTCTTTTAATCACACACTGCCCCGGGACTCACTGTAATAAGGCTCCACGTATATTGGGCTTTGAGAGGAGCATCTTCATGTGTATTTAATATACGGCAGCACTCCTCCATTTTGGTTGTGTAATTTGTGACGGCAGTCCCTTTTTTTTTTTGCAGTTTTTTTCTAAAAAATACCCACTTTTTATTTTGATACATATAATTATATGATACCATGGGTATCAAGGCCTCTTAGAGCACCCAACTAAGTCCCACGAGGCACGGATGCTACCCTTCCACACGTGCCAGGTTCTTTGAATAGTGGAACCGTCTTGAGTTCACTCTCTTTATCTCATTTTAGTTTTGACTTTCTCAATTTCAATTTTGCTTTTTCTAAGATAGCATTTGGTAAAACTTATTTTAAGGTCTGATATCTTAAAGTGCTGAATATAAGATTTGTACTGTTGTAATCATGGTTTTAAAAACGGCCGTTTAAACGGTAACTCCCCAAGCCCGTTTCCGTTTAAACTGTTTAAACCCATTTTATCGGTTTTGAAAAAAACGGCCATTTTTTTGTTTTAACGGCCGTTAAAATCTTTTAAACAGCTGTTTAATTTCAAAAAAATTTGTGAAAAAAACAGCTGTTAAAACCGTTAAAATCTGTTTAATTTCCGTTTAAATCCGTTAAATTCCGGTTTTTTTTAAATTTTCAAAATTTGAATTTCAGCGCCACTTTTTCCATTTAAATCCATTTTTTACCATTTTTTTTCCATTTTTGCCCCTGAGCATTTCAATCCGTTTAAACGGTAACACCCCCAGTCCGTTTAACAGTTAAAACGGTCTCCTTTAAACCTTGGTTGTAATTGCCTAAATGAGCTATTTTTTTTTTCTTTTTTTGCCCACACTTCATCAAACCCTAATTTTTCTAATTCAATCCTTTCTTATCTAACTTTGCCGTGAGTCATTTTTTTTTCCTTTTTTCTGCCCTCATTTAAACAAACCCTAACTTTTCAAACTTCATCCTTTTCTTATTTAACTTTGCCGTGTGCCATTTTTTCTTTTTTTGCCCTCATTTCATCAAACCCTGACTTTTCTAATTTCATCATTTTCTTATTAAACTTTGCCTTGAGTTGCCATTTGCCACAATTTTCAGATCTCCCCTCTAAACTAATCTTCCCAAATTGCCCTTTGGGGATGAAAGTAGCTTAAAAACACTGCCTTTACTTCATAACGTGTGCATAAATCGCATGTGTCAGCTCTACCAATATATTTATTATTCTAATGAATTAATTGTAGACACGATTTTGTGTCTGGCAGACTAAAATACGCCAAGAGTCTCCAGGGCCAGGATAACTACTAGTCTACAATTCCAGAACCACTCGCCGCCCAAATATTAAAAAACGCCAAAAATGTTTATATTTTTTTTTAGTCGGAGCCCTTTAGACGCCAAAAAAGAAAAGTCCTTTTAGGAAATTAAATCCATCTTCTCTTTCTCTTTCTCTTGGTAAGGAGTAAGGACTAAAGACGGGTCTATTTTCCTAACAGCCAGTCCAGTCTGGTCCAGTCGATATAAACCGAACCCCCCTGCCTTCAATCTTCTTATCTTCTCTCTCTTGACCCCTCTCTCTCTCTCTCTCTCTCTCTGAAGTCTGATCTTGTACTCTTACGATCCGAAAACTAGAATGAGCTGGTGGTGGGCAGGAGCGATCGGCGCTGCCAAGGCAAAATTTAATCTGATTTTCCTTTTTCTTTTTCTAGTTTGATGTCTTTTTTGCAAATTACTGATTTCATCATCTTCTTCGATTGGTTTTACTTGTGCAGAAGAAACTTGAAGGAGAAGAGGGCCCATCAAACTACCCGAGCGTAGGTCTTGTGATCGGCGTGACTGGCATCGTCGGCAACAGCTTGGCCGAAATTCTCCCTCTCTCCGACACCCCTGGCGGTCCCTGGAAGGTTTACGGCGTCGCCCGACGTCCCCGTCCTAACTGGAACGCTGACCACCCAATCGAGTACATCCAATGCGACGTCTCCGACGAAGATGAAACCCTATCCAAGCTCTCCCCTCTCACCGATGTCACTCACCTCTTCTACGTCACATGGACCGATCGACGCTCCGAGGACGAAAACTGCGTGGCCAACGGCGCCATGTTCCGGAACGTCCTCCGAGCCGTAATCCCTAACGCGCCTAATCTCCGGCACATCTGCCTCCAGACTGGCCTCAAACACTACCTCGGTCCCTTCGAGGCCATGGGCAAGATCCAACCGCACGATCCTCCCTTCCATGAGGATCTCCCAAGATTAAACGTCCCGAACTTTTACTACACTCTCGAAGATATACTGTTCGAGGAGGTCGAGAAGAAGGAGGACTTGACGTGGTCGATCCTCCGGCCCGGGAATATCTTTGGGTTCTCTCCTTATAGTTTGATGAACCTAATTGGGACGCTCTGCGTGTACGCGACAATTTGTAAGCACGAGGGGACGCCTCTGAGATTTCCCGGGACTCGGGTCGCTTGGGAGGGTTATTCGATGGCTTCGGATGCGGATCTGATAGCTGAGCATCATATATGGGCGTCGGTGGATCCGTATGCGAAAAACGAAGCTTTCAATTGCAGCAACGGAGATGTGTTCAAGTGGAAGCATTTGTGGAAGGTGTTGGGGGAGCAATTCGGGGTGGGATGCGCGGAATTCGAGGAGGGTTGGAGCATACAGGAGATGATGAAGGACAAGGGTCCGGTGTGGGATGAGATTGTGAGGGAGAAGGAGCTCTCCCCAACTAAACTAGAGGAGGTCGGTGTGTGGTGGTTCGTAGATGCTGTGCTTAGTGTGAAGGAACAGTGGTTGGACAGTATGAACAAGAGCAAGGAGCATGGGTTCTTGGGTTTCAGGAATTCCACTTCTGCATTCATTTCCTGGATAGACAAGATGAAGGCCTCCAAGATTGTTCCTTAGGTGATCTGGGTTTGGTGTTGGTGATGCTGGTGTGTTTGGTAGGTCTGTGCTCCTTACTGTTATTGGAGACAAAATGGAAAAGACAGGAAAATAAAAATAATAAAGCAGAACCTTTGTTTCCAGCTTGAGAGCTTATTTGTTGTTTTATTTGTTGTTGTTTTGTTCTCTCGCGTTGTGTAATTAATTTATGAATGATATATTTTGTTTATGTATAAATTGGGAAGCCAAATAATAAACAAAAATACCAGTTTTAAACCCTTAATTTGTCGAAAATCCTCCCAGAGCTAGTGAAGCTTACTTGTTTTTGGTGTTTCCCATACTTTTTGCTCTAGGTGAGTAGGTTGGTCCCAAATGACAGCGAACTTATGAATGTGGTTTACCCTCTACCCTACTAGGCAGGAGTAGAACCATGGTTCAAAATCTCGGGATCGGCGCCCTCCGATCCCGATCCGGATAGCCCAAATATCATTTATATCGGTGAAACAACCCTGGTATCATTCAGATCAGTGGCTTCCGATCCAGATCCTGAACTGGATCGGCCGAGATTTGAACCATGAGTAGAACAGGGTTGTTCCAGAAAAACTCAACAAATCAGGGCAAATCTTGAGATGTTCTTATGCCCTGCTTGGTTCGATGCACTGGGATGCAAATGCACTCATTCGTGATTGGTTGGGGGCGTGTAAATGAGTTGGCGTGCAAGTGGTTGCCAAACCCTTGTAAACTCTTTAACAAAATAGATGCAAGCAAGTGCAGCCCAAAAACCAAGGCAAGTGAGTGCATTGCGATTACCTGTATACAATTTGATGTCTATATTTTGATAAAAATAAAAAAAATTATCTTTTAATATTTAATATTCATAGCATTGGTTATACTTATTACAATAATTACAATTTTCTCAAAACAAATAATCATTACAAAATTTTGAAAACTACCCGACTTATTGTTTTCTTGGTTTGCAAAATTTTCAAAATCATTCATCCATGAGTTTTCAAAGCTACACCTGATTTGCCATGATTTTTAAGTTTGTTATTTTGTTAAACATGTCCCCATAACATACAATTCATGTTGAATATAAATTGGGGCATTTTGGTCACTATATAACTTTTTTCTAAAAAAAATCACTCTTTATATATATTAGGGGAATGCCACGTGCACACCTTATGCGTGGCACACATTTAGAGACCACTGACCGCATAGATATTTTTCCCATCTCTAGGTGGACCTACCTAGGAAAATTCATCTTGATTGGCAATTTCTATCCATTGGATTAGAGTCTTTTTCATAGTTTGTTTTCAACCATAGATTTTTAGCATTATTATTTAGCACACAGTTTGAGGTGCATTTTGGCCAATGACACCACCATACACGTGCGACTGACCGTACAGAATTTTTGCCCATCTCTAGGTAGACCTATCTACGAAAATTCATCCTGATTAGCAATGAGTTTTGACACCATTAATAATGGGCCATATTATGAAACGTGTGGCACAATCTTAGAGATCACTAATCGTATGGATGTTTTGCCCATCCCTAGTTGAACTTACACGTCAAAATTCATCATGATCAATAATTTATTACCGAGTCTTTTTCTTGATTTATTTGTAACCGTAGATTTTGATTATTATGATTCAAAGGTTAGAAATCACTAATCAAATTTATTTTTGTTACATAAGTTCATTTAGGGATGGACCAAACACCATACGATCAGTAGCCTCTGATAAGGTGACACATGTCTCACATTGTGAGTCCATTATCAACTTTGATGATGGACTTTATCATCTAAATTTTTCTAGCCATAGAATTTAAGTGTTGGGATGTAATAATTGTTTGCACAATTGAGTTAAAATGTGAAAATATTAAATGACCAAAGCACCTTTGTAAACTAATATTTTTTAAAAGGTGAAATAAACGATTTTTATCAATTTAAAGAACTTGACGGCATATTAGGAATAAAAATTTATTTTATTTTTTTAACATTGGATAAGCTGCATGGTGACGTGTGCTCGCAAGGTGACATATTTTTTGGCACCAAAAATATCGAAAAGCTCTTGTCAAATAAATAAAACGAAGAAAAGAAAAGAAACAAAAATAAGGGCATTTGTGGGGTATTGGGATTTAGCACAGGGTACACAAGAAAGGCCTTGCCTTTTAAATAGTAGAATATATATATATACAATAATGGCATAGGTGGATCCATAGGCACAAGCCATTGATGTCGCTTTTTTCTTTAAAAAATGTCCTTTTAATGTAGGGTTGGGATTTTGGGTGGGGGGATTTTTGACAACTATTTTGGCGGACCCACATAGAAGATGAATCAAGGTGGTTGTAAAAAATAGTTGTCAAAAATGGTTGTCCCCCGATCCCAACCCTTTAATATGAACCTAAAAAGCAAAACTACTCCGTGATAACACAAAACCACTCGCAGAACCTCCTAATCACGTGCACGTGCTCCACGATAGAATTGGGACGAGTAAAACTTTTATGACCGATGCTGTCATCGACACAAATGACAGGGCGCAATATAAGCCACGTGTTACACTCTTAGAGGACTCTGACGACCGTATGGATGTTTTTCCAATCCAAGGTGGACCTTAAAATCAAAAATCAGCTTGATTAGTGATTTCAAACCTTTGGATCTTTGTACCTCAAATAATGTTCAATAATGCTCAAATTACCACTGTTAAAATCAACCCATGAAAATAATTCCAATCCAACGCCTAGAAATTAGTAATCAGGCTGATTTTTGGTTTGTAGGTCCACCTAGGGATTGGCCAAACATCCATACGGTCAAAGTCCTCTAATAGTGTGCCACATGGCTCATATTGCGCGCTGTCATCAAAGTTAGTCAATTGAGACTGGAAGTGGGCCGAAGCGAGAAAAGAGGATCGGCCTCTCAACGAATCCTAATCTGATAGTAGGTTCTCAAACTTGTGATTCTCCGAGCCTGCACGTACAAACGTCTATTGCGGTCACAAGGATGGTGCTCACAAACTTCAATGGCACTGGTGTGGGATTTGGTATGTTTTTGCCCCTTTTAGTATATACTTGCAGGTTGGGACCTCTAGATTGTGCGTTAACTCTTAATCTGTGTTCTCACGAATGTCACCACAGGTTTCGGCGTTGGTTGCGGTTTTGGAGTCGGATGGGGTTTCGGAGGTCTTATTTTTTTTCTTAGTTTCATACTATTTTCTAATTTTGAGTGAAATTGCTAAATTTGCTCCATTGAATTGGTTATACATAGTGCAATCTTTTCAATTTTCTAAGGAATTTCATCTATCGCCTGTTAACTCATGGTGACTCTTAACACTCTTTCTCTGTGGAACCTAGGGCTCAATTTTGTTCCAAAATTTTTAGGTTGCTTTTTTCTTGTTGGTTGAAATAATGGATTTCGTTGAGAATAATACTCTGATTGTGGAAGAACACCAAAACCACAGTTCCTAATGAAGGGGGCAGAATACTCTTGAAACACTAAGCATAAAGAGAAGTGTTTGGGGATGACCATTTTTCAAAAAGTATTTATTCCATAAAAAAAATTTTAGGCAAAAAAGTTTTTTTCTTTTTTTACGAAAAATACCTGTTGAAAGCCATCTTTCAAGTAGAAAAATGAATTTTCTTATTTTACAAGCTCAATGAACATAACAAACAAAGAAAGAAAACTCCCACCCCTACCATCCTGTAACTCTCATCAATTATCGTGGTGGGCCCCCCAAGAGAAGGTAAAACATTTTTGTATGAAGATCCAAATAGCCTTTTTATGAAAAAGAAAAAAAACATTTTAAAAATTATATTTTTAGAAGCTAGGTACTAAACTTTGAATTTGCTCTAAACTTCGCTCATTTTAAAGTTTAGAATTAATTTGACATGGAGAAATTATGAAAAATTTACCTACTTGGAAAGGTTTGGAGATATGATGCATTTACACATTTAGAATACTAAATTACTAATGTAGCTTAAATGTATGAAAGAAATATTAATTAAAGATAATCGGTTTTTACTGAAGAATAACTTCAAAATATGTAATCCGAGGTGCGTTTGATCTTGACCCCCTAAAAGTTTTTTTTTTTTTATGAAACGTTAAAACAATGTCACTTGGAGAGTGAAAATAATAGATCAGAAACCTCGCTGGTTTTTCTGCTGATAACCTCTGTTTATAATAGTCTTAACATAAACTCCTCTTCCAACTTAAACACCTAATTTTCAACAAGGAAAACTCCTACTTCTGCTTAATAAAGAAAGCCCAATCAAACTAAGAACTCTATCACTTCCTAAAACTCCTAAACAGTCAACTCACAAATAACAACTACATCTAGAAACTTTTAATAGGACTCTAAATAGACAAAATATACAAAAAGCTAGAAAAGAGAACTCCAAACTCCATAAAATGTCTGCTGCCATCATGCCCTCCTCTTGGCTGGCGTTGATACCGAGGCATTGGGTACATCATGCTGCCCTAGTTGGGAAGAAATAGACTCTGATGAGTTCACATCAGCATATGGATGAAGTAATTTTACTTTGTAGAAAACCAATCAATGGCAACAAAAATGGAGTTGTTACCTCATTGAGTTTGCTGAAGACCCAACACGAAATCCTTACTAAGGTCCTCTTATTCTCCATCCAGAATTGTTAATGGAGTATATGGTCTGTCTTTTGAGATTGCCATCCTTGATTAACATACCTTCATGCATCCTTCTTTTGTTCAGGCCAATAGTATCTTTCTTCAACAAGCGATAACGTTGTGCCTGGAAATAACCACTTAATCTGCCATTATGCAGCTCGTGTATGGTCAATTTTTGAAATGAACCCTTTTGATTCATAGATGATTCCCTTTGAAGAGGACCATCATGCATGATGCATTGTAGCTTTCTATCAAATGTTTTGTTATTTTTTTTTAATTAGTTGTAGGAACCTTCTACCCTAGATGCTGCTCTAGCTCCCCTCCCCTGCTCGTTGGAATCTCACTCCCACTTCTAAAAAAGTTCAATCAAAACTTGTTTCCAATAGCCGTTTCCTCGCTTTTTTGCCTGAGTCCTCCCCAGCACTTGCTCCTGCTTCTTGCAACTTAGGTTCTTTATGATATAACTGAAGTAAGGATTACTTCTATGAGCATCTTTCATAGCATCAATTCCACCACCTTAATTGGTAGTATATTCAAATATTCCATATATCCACTCCTGACTTAAGTTGCATTTGACATTGTAGAAAATAAGTAAAAAAGCTGCTTTATGGCCTATTTTTTGGGTTTTTGCAGTTTGAAATGGGCAAAACAGCCGTTTTTGCAGGTTAAGGAGAAGCAATTTTGAAAATGCTTTTGGCTTTTGACTTATGTGCCCAACACTTTTATTTAGCACATGTTGAAATTTAAAATTAAGTAAAAATTTCATAATACCTGAAATACCCATATATTGATTAAAGAAAAATCGTAAATGACCACTAAAACTGTTAAAAAATTTTAAAATGCCAAAAATAACCCTTTAGTCTTTATTAATTGATTTAAATGACAAAATCATCTGGTCATACCCAAACCCAATATCAATAGTCGCCCGGTCCGAAGCCCAGCCCGAAAAGCAATAAACTATGGATATTGTTTATCCATAGCTTAGCTTATCGCAATAAGCTATAAGTCCTGGTTACCGCAATCCTAAACACAACCTTAGAGTTGTGTCCACCTTGTTTTGGGAACAAACTTGGCATGCTTCAGATTTAGGTTTGTTGAGAACTCAAATTCCTCGATGCTTCATGGTCTCTGACTCTCTCCACAAGATTAACCCCCAATCGCACAAAATTATAGATCATGTGTAAAATATCATATCTTTGCTTCACTTAACTTCTCGATATAGAAACCTATGGATCGTCCTTCTTGATTAAGGACAGCTTCAACTCCCACCTGTGAAGCATAAACTCCAATTCAAACATCTTCGAAAAATCTGGTAGGGTCAACGTGAATAGGGCTGTCGATGAATTGGGTTGACTTGATGATCCAATCAGACAAGATTAGGTCTAGATCGAGGTATTGGGTTCTGTGGATTGGGTTTAACTTGGGAATTGTGATTGAACAAGCTATCAGATCGATTTTGGTTGGTCCTAATCTGATCGTAGTATATATGATATAATATATTACAGCAATGAAATCTATGCCAAGATTCCTTTTTTCCATTTCTTATTTGACTTGAACAATTTTTAGGTTTCTCTGCATCAAATTTAACAGGTTTTTAGATCTGATTGGATCAATGTTGGTTTGCCCTGATCGGTTATGGATCTCATCCATTAAAACCTTATTAGGTCTAGATCAAGTGGACTTACTATTGGATTGGTCCTGGATCGACCCTGATTCAATTTGAACCTGATCTAGTGATAGCCCCAATCTCAAATCCTCAGTCATCTTCTTTTTAATCAGCCCAAAGCTCTTGACGGCATCTGGCCTCCATTCAAAAGTTTCAGCTTTCATGCAACTGGCTGTCGGAGCAATATAGGTGCTGAAATTTTGAATGGATCTCCGGTTGAAAGTCGCAAGTCCATGGAAACTATGGACTACAGTAATACTTCTTGAAGCAGGCCAAACCTGAATAGCTTGCACCCTTGTTTGTCCATCGTAATCCCTCCAAAAGAGATGACAAAACCAAGAAAGACCATGCCATCCACCGTAAGAGAGTACTTCTTAAAGTGTTCATACAACTGTTAATTTTTTTATCACATTCAAAGCAAGTCATAAGTAGTCCAAGAGCTCACTTTTAGTAGCACTAAAAATCAGAATATCATAAAAATAGGCAACTTGGAATTTTCCAAGGAATGGATATAATAGCTCTATCGTGAGTCTTATGGAGGTTCTAGGAGAAGTTGCATATGTGGAATTGCATGACCATACACTTAAACTAACCATCCTTATTTAATTGCTTGTTTTTTCACTCGTCTCCGGGACTATTACAAATTTGATGATACCTGCTATATAGACCAATCTCTTATTATTATTATTAATTAATTAATTTTTTTTCTGATAAGCATATATAGATCAATGTTTGGGAAGACCTGAGCATCATGTAACATATCTAACACGCTGTCCAGATGTGGAATACCAAGTGGTACTTAATTGTGATAATATTGGTGGTGTGGCTGTCCATGCATAGTCGATGAATCATCCATCTTAGGGGTGAGAAGGCTGGGGCTTAACAAGTTTGTAACTTGACGATGTAGCTACTCATACTCAGTAGGGCTGCGATAATGGACCAGATTGGGTAGTGTTGCTAGGCACTAGTCTAGTGGTGCTGTGTTTGACGCATTGATGGCAATCCTTGAGGCAACTCTTCTGGTGTTGCATTTTGGAATTCTTCAAGCAACGACACTAGGGCTTCTGGTAAAGGAGTAGGGTACACACTCTTTACTTAGAAACCAGGACATAAATCATCTCAACATTCTTTGCTGTCCCCAATGCACTCCTGTTCAGTGTTTGCCTAACAACATAGATCCCTCCTCCTTCTAGGATTTAGGCTTGGGTAAAGTCCTCATTGGATTTAAACATTTTTTCACCATCTTTAACAAAAGAATGGGTATTTATTATACCATATGAATGCTTTCGTAATCATATTGCCCTGGGCAACCAAGCAATATGTGGCGTGCGTCTACAAGCACAATACCACATCATAACTCATCTTTGTATTTATTTCCTGTAGAGAAAGAAACTAAGCACCAGATAAGAGCAATTACCTCACCATCTATTTTCAGTCATTGAATCTTCCATAGGTGGGGATGCTTGACTTCCTTAAGTTTCAACTTTTTAACAGCCTTGCAAATTAGATTTCTGTGCTCCCACTATCAATAATAATGTTGCACATTTTCCCTCTAATGGTGCAAGTCTGAAAGGCTTCAACTTTGATAGCATGGCTCAATGAACTAGGAGATCTGAAAGACCATCACCAAATGATCAGCCATGTTCTTTGGAGTCTTCTAGCACATCTTCGTAGACTAGATTATACAATATCAATTTTCTCATCTTCTTACTTACTCTTCACCGCTTCACCCTCATTGGCAAGATTCACTTCTCATTCAGGACAATTATAATAGATGACCAGATTCCTGGAAATTATAACGCATTGAATTTTTTGCGGACACTTGCTTTCCTTGGGTCACCTCGCCCTCTACTACTGTCCCCAAACAATGAATTAGATTGGGTAGCAGTCCGGACGTCAGACATTGGGCCTCCATGCTCAAAACTAGGTATGTTATGGTTCATATCCACTCGCTTTCCCTGTTCTCACTGGATTAGTCCTTTGTTGCGCACATTGTTTCTTATCATTGACTAATTCCTCTGCCTTCAACGCAAAGTGGTAGGCATTCTCAACTTCTCATAATCATGGAAATCCAGTTGCTGTTGGACTTGCATGTTCAGTCCTATAATGTAACGAGTCACTTGATGGTCTTCAAAATCCTTTGCATTCCGTCACTCGGATTGTTTGTATTACTCTTCTGTTTACTCAGTAACACTTTTGTGCCCTAAGATAACTTTCTTGATTGATTTATAAAGCTGCTAGGTATAATGCAAAGGAGCAAACTCAACTCTCATGTCTAAATTGCTTTTCCATCATGTCCTATGTCTTGATTTCTCCTTTCCTTGTCGAATCCTATCATCCAACCACAAAATGCATACCATGTGAATTCAGTGGTGATTACCTTCATGTTCTAGTGATCTGGCACATTTTTGTATTCAAATACCTTCTTTACTTTAATCATTCCAAGAATTAATCTGGATTTAGTTTTCCACTTGCGTGCAGCTTGTTTCCTGATCATCATTTGGAGAATCTGATTGTTGAGATCTACAATTGCCTGAGCTGGTTGCCAATGAGAAGGGTTGATGACAGATCAATCTCTGATCTCTTCCATGTGGTTTCTTATCTCTCTGATGTCCTCCCTCGTTTGATGTCTATGACATCTTATGGGAGTTGATCTGGTTGGTTGAATCCCACGACAATGATTGGGAAGAACTATGACCATTGACCAGAGGTCAATATTTGTTGAGTAGCGACTGTCTTCTTCAGGAGCATCGCAACTCCTACAATCTAACCCACTCACCAGATGGAGACTGATACCACTTGAATACTGCAAAGTATTATTTTCAGCCTTTAATAGTGCAACAACACCAAAAGTGAGTTCATAACGAAGAGAAAGAACAAAACAGGGGCTGGCTACTCTTTAAATAGTAAGTTTCTAGTATCTCGCAAGAGAACAGTCATAACCAAACACCTTGCTGATCTTCTGCTTGTAAGCTCTAAGACTCCTACTCCAACCCAAACATACATCTATTCAATAAGGAACACTCCTACTTCTACTCAATACAAGTACAACAACTCAGACTAAGACTGCTCTCACAGAATAAAACTCCCGAACAATCACAACCAACAATTACTTCTAGAAATTCCTAATAGGACTCCTAAATAGACACAAATATTGTAAACCCCAGAAAAGAAACTCAGATTTTATGCCACAAAAAATCGGGCATACTTTCACTTGGTTGACATGTGATATGGCTACATCTTTGGATAAGTAGAAAAGTGTAAAACATACCTATTCCATGCAATTAGAGTTAAGAAACTTGACGTATTTCCGTAGGATGGTAAGAACATTACAGTTTTAAAATGGCTATTAACTTGTTATGCTCAACTAGAAATCTTGCAGCAATAGTTATATAGAAACCCAAATCTTCCTTTATCCCCAGATTTGGCATACTTGTAGTTCGTCTAATTTCAGTTAGAGCATCTCCAGTGGCAATGCTATATTTGAGATTGCTAAAGTGCTGAAGTGCCATATTTGGCACGTGACGCTCCAATGGTGCTTTTAAAAAAATGCTAATTTTTTTTTCAACTACCATTCCTCCTACCAACCACCATTCTTCCTACTACTAACTACCATTCCTCCTTCCACCATCTAGCGTTCCCTCTCTTCTCTATAAATTAACAATATATTTATGAATTTTCTCATACTTTCAACACTACAATGAGCAATTTGAGAAGAACATTTTTGAGAGGTGATTTCGATTAATCTTCATCAAATGAAGATCGGAGAATGAATGTGGTGCAACTTATAGCATCGAAGTTTCACATAATATAAACACGAAGCAACCAACCAGCCAAACATGCTGGCTCTACAAGAGGTCGGTGACACTTCCCTCATGATAGAGTTTCCAGCAACGAGCGACTAATTAATGATTACTTCGCCAAGGATCCCATCTACCCGATCAACAACTTTCGAAGGCGCTTTTGAATGTGTCTTTTGTTGTTCCTTCGTATCTTAAATGCGATTCAACAACATGACAATTACTTCGTCGAAAGGAATGACGTTGTCGGCATTGTCGGGTTATCCAATCTACAAAAGATGACTGCGGCAATCAGGATGCTTACATACGGCATGCCCGTTGATGCTTTGGACGAGTGCTTGAAAATCGACGAAAGCACAACAATTGAGTCTTTGAAGAGATTCTGTCTAAGGATCATTGTCATTTACGAAATAGAATATTTGAGATCGTCGATAAGGGCGGGCAATGCCAGACTACTACAAGAGGGGGGAGAAACGTGGGTTTCTTGGAATGTTAGAGAGCTTGGATTGTATGCACTGGTCATGAAAGAATTGTCAGGCTGCATGGCATGGACAATACGCTGGGCATGTATATAAATCGACAATTATACTCGAGGCAGTGGCCTCGTATGACTTGTGGATATGACATGCTTTTTTTTTGGCATGCCTGGGTCTCAGAATGATCTCAACATTCTTGATCGGTCTCATCTCTTTTCCAATCTCATTGAAGGATGTGCCCTTCCTGCCAACTATACCATCAATGACCACTAATACACTATGGGATACTATCTCGCTGATAGTATTTACCGTTACTGGGCAACCCTTGTCCAAACGATTTTTCAACCTCAAGGATTGAAGAGGCAACTATTTGCAACCATGCAAGAGGCATATCGAAAGGATGTGGAAATGGCGTTTGAAGTGCTTCAAGCATGTTTTTCTATTGTATGGGGCCCGAAGCAATTTTGGAGTCACAAAGATCTTGGCTACATCATAACAACGTGCATTATTTACACAACATGATCATTGAAGACGAGCGTGATGACTCTGGATGATGAGTATGATGCACTAGAAATGGCGCCTCTAGTTCAAGTGTCACGAAAGTCGTCTTCACTGAGTTCATTGCTCATCACCATATGATTCGATTTTCTGTAATCCATCATACACTCCAAAATGATCTTATCGAACACGTGGGGTTACGACTCACGAGAAGGAGAACAAGGTTGAGCCAGTGTGTCTAAGTTTGTGTTTGCAATGTCTTCCAATTGTACTTTGAATTAAAATTTTATTAATGTGAGACTTGATATTTTAAAAAGTTTTAATTCATTAATTTAATTCAAAGTTACACAAAACAAAACAAAATAAAATACATAATCATAGAGGAGAGAGGAACATAAAAATAATTATTTCTTAAGCATGCTTCTAGTTTGGCATAAATCTCATCCTTGCGCTGCTTGTCATAAGCTTTCACCCACGGATCCATGTTGGAGGTGTCCATCATCATTCATCTCTTCCATCACTTTTACTTTTCTTTCTTCTATTTGGACCTTCTCTTCAGTGTCGGCTGCTTGTTTGTTGAATTTCTCCATCAAATCGCAAAAACGAGAGCTCGAAGTATCCGTTACCTTGTTCTTCGTACATGATTCTTTTTCGGCCTTCCTTCCAATAGGCCTTTTAGTTCTTGGGGACTCGACGCTACATCTCTCTGGATCTTGGTCGGAGTCGAAAGAAATGGGTGTGTCAGGAATCTGCGTGGAGGATGAGGAATGTGGGGTGGAGTATGGGGTATTTGTAGGAGTCATTGGCTTCTTGTGGAGCGCATGATCTTGCCACTTCATGTTATGTTGCAAGATTACCCAACAATGATCCAAAGAAAAAGTTTTTTTCTCGATCTCACAATACAATTGCTTGAAGAACCTAGAGATGAGTACAAAATTAGATATATAAAAAAAATTAATTATTAAGAAGAAAAGTAAAAATCTCACCTCTTCCGCTTTAGTGGTTCTACTTTGTTGCCTATTTTCAATTTGTGTGAGGTACCCACAAGATTTGCTGCAGTTCCTTATGATTATGCCCCAACAAGATTTGATAGAAATTTGTGTTCGTATAGTTTGATCATTGATGTTGTCGATGTAATTGTGTAATACTCGATTCGAAAAATTAATTTGTTTGCAAGTTATCGACAACCAGATCTTGGGTGATGTTCAACCAAGCGTTGCAAATTGCCATTTTTTTAGCCGTCGTGAATGAATTTCTCTTATTTGATTGTTGAGTGTTATCCATTTTTTTAGAAAAAAAGTGTAGGGAGAAGAGTTTACAGGAACAAGAAATTCTTTCAAAATACTAGATTATTGAACGCAATATCTATAGGCATTTTTGTAAGGGCAAAATAGTAAAAATTAAGATAGTTGTTGAGAGGGCAAAAGTTGCAATAGTCGTTTTATAACCGTTTATAGCTGTTGGAGGGGTGTTTTTGGATGTGTCAAAGGGTCAAACCTCAAAAAGCTGCCATATGCTATATCTCGGGCCAAATTTGACACATGAATTAGCATATGCCAAATTTGAGAGGTTGGACAACACGTCATTGGAGGGCTTTTTGGCATTTGTACCAAATTTGAGATTGGCACGGCTAAATAGCATAGCATTGGAGTCTTGGAGATGCTCTTATGTTCAGATTAGCCACCTTAAGTTAGTGATACCCTCTTTTATAAAAGTATTCTTTTCTCTTTTCTTTTTTTTTTTGTTAAGGAAGAGCATTCTTTTCCCTCATGTATCTAAGGATAATTTGATACAATAAAAAATTTAGATCGAGAAAATGATGGAACTATTATATAACACCAATCATAAAACAAGATAAAAGGAAAGAAAAAGTATAGAACAATAGACATCAAAGATGCATTTAGGTTCTCCATAATTTTAGTTGAAAGGCCTGAGGAATAACTGCTTGACAATTAACAAACATTGTATTAATGAATTTAGATTACTAATCAATTGGAAGATTTGCAAGACTGAACTAGGAACTCAAATGAAGATCTTTTTAGTGGTGACGCTTGGATTAGAAATCTACATGGACCCTTCCAACATCTTAACTTCACTAGAATTTTAGTTTCCATCTTATTGGTATGGTTAATAAGTGTTCCAGGAATTGTGGTTGTGAGGCTTCAAAGAGTATATGGAGATTGTTTAGAGCATCTCCAATGCTATGCTATTAGTCATGCCAATCTCAAATTTGGCACAAAGGCCAAAAAAGCACTAACGATATTGTGTTCAATAATCTAATATTTTGAAAGAATTTCTTGCTCTTTTAAACTCCTCCCTACACTTTTTTTTTTAAAATGGAAAACACTCAACAATCAACTAGGAAAAAAGTCATTCACGATGGCTAAAGATGTGACAATTTGCAACGGTTGGTTGAGCGTTACCCAAGATCCGGTTGTCGATAACTCGTAAACATGGATTAATTTTTGGAATCAGGTATTCCAAAAGTACATTGACAACACCAACGATCAAACTATAAGAACACGAACTTCTATCCAATTTTGTTGGGGCATAATTATGAGGAGCTGCAACAAATTTTTTGGGTACCTCACAGAAATAGAAAATATGCAACAAAGCGGACAAAATTTTGTACCAATCTCTAGGTTCTTCAAGCAAAACTACTGTATTGTGAGATCGAGAAAATAACTCTCTTTGAATCATTGTTGGGCAATCTTGTAACATATCTTGAAGTGATAAGATCATGCGCTTGCCAAACAGCTAATGACTCCTACAGCTACCCCATAGTGTATTGGTGGCCATCAAGAACATTGAGATCATTGTGAAACTCAAGCATGCATACAATCCAAGCTCCTTAACATTTCGGGAAACCCACGTTCTCTCCTCTCGTAGTAGTCTATCAATGTCCGCCTCTGTCGGCGATCTCAGATATTCTACTTCGTAAATGGCAATAATCTCTAGGCTAACTCTCTTCAAAGACTCAATTGTTGTGCTTTCGCTGACTCTCAAGTACTCGTCTACAACATCAACGAGCATGTCGTATGAAATCATCTTGATTGCCGCAGTCATCTTTTATAGACCGGGTAACCTGACAATATTGATGGTGTCATTCTTTTGGATGAAGTAATTGTCATGTTGAAAGGCATTTAAGATACGAATGAACAGCAGACGACCCATTCGAAAATGCCTCCGAAAGATGTTGGCCGGGTAGACGGTATCCTCGGTGCAAAGTAATCATTAATTAGTCGCTTAGTTGGTTGGTTGTCTCGTGTTTCCATTGTGTGAAACTCCGATGCTATAAGTTGCCTCATATTCATTCTTTAATCTTCATTCAATGAAGATTCATTGAAATCACCTCACAAACGTTTTTCTCAAATTGCTCATTGTAGTGTTGAAAGTATGAGAAAATTCATAGAAATATTGTTAATTTATAGAGAAGAGAGGGAATGCTAGTTTGTGGGAGGAAGAAGGGTGGTTAGTAGGAGGAATGGTAGTTGAAAAAAATAACATTTTTTTGCAATACACCACTGGAGCGTCACGTGCCAAATGTAGCATTTTGGCACTAGCAATTTCAAATATAACATTGAGATAGCATTGCCACTGGAGACGCTCTTAAGTGATACTAATGGCCGGACTATTATTTTATTTAGTTGGGACGAGATGGCCAATCTGTTGACTTAAGGCCTTGCAAGGGATGTGTTGTGGAGAGCATTGAAGGGGATGGGTCTGAAGTTGAAACAATGAAAAATCAAAATACATGTGGAGGGATAATGTAGGGGCATTTTCACACCGGGCTCGAATGGGGTAGCTTGCTTAAGTGGGGCACACTCGAGGTGGGATGGCCCGTGTGAAATGGGACCCACGAAGGAGGGTTCGACTGAGGGCTTGGATTTGGGCTATGAGATAAAGGAATTTAGTCTCACGCCCCCATCAATCGCGACTTTTGGATAGATGTCCTGCATCAAGAAGCCATCCATGCATGGCAGTCCTGATCGATGAGTTGGAGAGCCATATGTTTAATGTATGGTGCCAGCGAACTCCAACCTCCATGATGCCAACATCACCAATATGTTACCCACGTATGGCAGCATTTGCACTTAAAAGTGAGGTCTCTGACAAGGGTACAACTCCTATTCATAGAGTCCGGGTATCATTCATATAGATTTTATGTAAATATTATGTTCTCCCTAATCCATAAACATTATGTGGTTATGGATTGCCGGTATATAATTCTTTAGGCATATCTTGTATATCTGATATCTATTGCCTAGTATCTTCTTAGTGGCTTGCACGGCTTCCTTTAATACCCCAGTGTTGGATGGCTGTTCCTGCATGTAGATAACTTTATACCTAAGATTTTGAAAAATGTCAAGGTAACTGTATGCATATCCTTGGTTTCAATTAGTAAAAAAATGAAAAGGGGAGTACTTAAATTTTTCACCTGAACTCAAGATCAGATTTTGCAATGTGTTAGTTGATTTTTCCTAGAGGAACCCTCATAAAAGTTCCAAATTAATTTAAGTAGATACTTTACATCCCTCTTAATCTCTTTGCTTGTTTTTATGGTTCGCATTGCATATGGCATGATTGAATTCTTAGTTCAACATCAACCACACTTTACTGACACATTTATGTTTTTCTGTTTCAGGCATGCCTTTGAATATCTTAGGTCTTGGTGCAGGTATACACCCAAAGATGTCTTTATTCGTAGCACGATCATTAATTTTTGACATATTATATTTCTGATTTTTATTGCAAATTTCATCTGAAGGTGGAGGCTGTGGGGTAGGATTTGGCCTGGGTTGGGGATTTGGCACTGCCTTTGGCAGTCAGTACCGGACATCCAAGGTCACATTCCAGGGCACCGATTTCAACAGTAGGGATCAAAGTGATGAGAGAACATTAGCAGGTTTCTCAAAGAACACCCAGGAGGTTCAGGTTTCACAATAGCTTTCGTACTGCTTCAGATTTTCCCCTTTAAAGCAATGCAAGAACATTCTTCTCTACTTGAAGTTAATACTGGTAATGGTCATCATGATACTTGTCCAAGTGCATAAGAACCGTGCGAATTAGAGATCAGAATTGGGTGTGAGAGGGTGCAGTGAGTTAAAATGATGCCTAAGGTATTCTGAATTTATGATCTGGTTTGATCATCTTCCGTGATGAAGCATTAGGACGCAGTTCTGTATTGAGCTCAAGACATGCCTATATGGTACAAGGGTTGCTAAAGTAGCTGAAGATGAACTAGGTGACAGATCTCTCTGTTACAATGCTTAGGTTTAACTGCTTATCCTTTTTTTACAGGATTCCTTTACATTTAGTTTTTTGTTTTTTGCTGCATCTATAAATTAAATGTTCCCTCATAAAATATATTTGTATCGGAAGTATTTGTTGAGGCCATCTCATCATTGATTCAGACGGTTCAAACTGTAGGCAACCCTTCTTGATGGGCCATCACTGACGCAGCTTCCATGGGTTTGGTATCAGGGCAGGGCGCATTGTATACGTTCTAGTTACAGATTTGTAAATAATTATCTTAAGAGGATATAGTTCAAGATAGAGTTGAATGGTGAAATAGCTTACATATTGCGGATTTCAAATAATTGGGATAAGGTATAAATGGAATACTTAACAGACTTCATGAAGACAATTTTCACAGAAAATGAACCCAAATGACAGTCCAAGAATAGATTTTGACAGCTCCACGGGAAATCATTTCCTTAACAATTTAAAAATTGAAGGGCTGTCGGTCACGGGGGAAGTGCAAGTTAGAATTTGAATGTGGCATGGTCGAGGATACGATTTGGCAAATCCCTGGTTAGCAAATCCCCATTTAGAACACTTCTTTTTGAAAGATTTCATTTTTTTTTAAATACATTTAAACAATGGTGTTTTCAAAACATTAAAAAAAAGAACACAAAATATTCAACAAACTGAAACAATCCCGTAATTTCAGTTTTTCAAGAAATATCACCAATAAAACTCTTGTTTTTAAAAATTAAAGAAAAATTCCTTATTTATATACTTGTATATATAGTATTTTTGATTGCGTAGCTTGGACTAAAAAGTATTAAACCCAAAGTTCACTTTTGATCATTTGATCAAGTTTCTTTTCTTGTTCTTTTGATTCTGCTTTTTTGAATCTAAATCGTATTAAATTCGCATTTTTCAGTTGCCGAAGTTTTGCTGCTTCACGAATTACTATGGGTGAATCCAGATGCCCCCATCTATTACATAAATGTTTTGAAAGTCATGGTACCACAAGGTTCACATCGATCTCCGGACATGGCAAAAATATTTGTGAAATTTCAGCTGACTATTTTGCCGTTCTTTAACTTCGGAAAAAAGAAATAAAATGCTTTTCCAGTTTTCTTTGAGAAAAAATGGTATCAACGGACAGCTTCAGCTGCCATTCTCTTTTTACAACGGAGAAAGCAATCTAATCAGGCTTGCACTCGTAACCCTCAATCGGATTTGAATACCCTCCACATCCAATCCTAAACCCAAAATCGACAATGTCTCGATAGGAATTTCTACGTTGTGACTCTTCATCTACAATCAATTGCTGGACCTTTCCAGCAAAATCAATCATATCGTTATAGTGTTTGGGAGAGTTTGAATTCAGGCCAGTTGGCGACCTAATTGAAAAAAGATAGGGTGAACTTCCAGCAAGATCAATCATATCGTTAGGGTTTCGGAGAGTCAAATTCAGGCCAGTTGTTGACCTTATTGAGAAAAAGCTAGGGTTTGGAGGAAGGGAACGCCTTGGCAGACACCACTATATTTGTAAATCACTTGTCGTATTATGTCAGGATGGAATCGATGGTGGAGATTTGGTATAAGTCAAATTAGAGATTGGGAATGGTAACGTTATGATTGGGGGCAAGGTTTGGGTTTTCGCAGTGTTGGTCTTTGATTAGGGCATGGAACTTTGCTGCAAGTAGAGTTTTCGATCTCGATATAATCGTTCTCATTTTCTGCTCATCGAAGATCGGATGCTGAAGTTGAACAAGAAAAAAAGTAGGGTTTGAATCTAAGGTGAGAGAAAGGAGAGAGGGTATCTTTGTTTTGTGGAATGCCAAGGCATCTCCACTACAGAGAAGAGATTGGCCACAGCTTGACCTCGAGTTTCCTTCCCGAGACAGATCTTGCGGGGTATCACAACTTGTATTGAAATAGCCACATCAGCATCCAATGTTGAAAATAAACCCACCTTGACAGTATATTAAAAGTCTGCAGTGAGTCCAAGCTACATTTTGGGAAAGACAACCTATTAATTGCCCATTTCATTGAAATCTTTTTAAAATTTTCAAAACCCATTAACTTAAGTTTTAAAACAAGCTTCCTGAATTCTTCAAAACAGATGCGATGTTGAAGTTCTAAATGATATCAGTTCCACAAGATTTACTAATTTCTTTGCTACTTTAATGAAACAAATTACGTCATCACTTTCAGAAGTTCTTTAGGTAATGGTAAACGTTTATTCAAACCAAATCCTCTACAATTTTTTCTTATTATTTTTTGAATTATTCCTTCCCCCAATTTTTTTTCTGAACTTCTCCACAAGTTCTTGATTTCTTTGGGCATTAGAAAGTGACACATGGAGCATCAGAGGATCAATATTCAAATTTTAGATTTGTTCTGAGAAGCACTGAATTTTTTTTAGTACACCAATTTATTCTTTTTTTTTTAAGCAAACCAATTTACTGCAAGAGAATGAAGACTCACAATTACATGAAAGGCCACACTACAGTACAATAAGAGATGACTAACAAATATACTGCGCTGATAATAAGCATAGATCCTGCCTCAATCCCTGGTTCTACTGGTCCAGGATTATTGATTTCACTCAGCGATTCACTGTGACAATCCCCGACGACTAGCAAGTATTTTTCCTCCATATTTCTGCACAAAGCAGTTGCAATTCAGAACCCCACTAATCAGAAGATAGCTACTAAAATCTATAACCACAATCTACAACTGTTGCTCACCCACCTCTCAGGGATCTAAGAGCTCAATCATCATAAGAGCTCAGTGCAGCAATGACCGATCCCGTTGTTGCAAGAGTTGATGCCACGTCAGGATAATCTTTCCAAGATGATGTGATTTTGAGAGATGGGTACAACCAACACTTGGTGGAATCCACAAAGGAGTTGGGATCAGAGGTCAGAATGGCTTCCCAATCCACCTGCAAACCTTGTGGTATTCCCTCTGCGACCTCCATATTGGCTGCAAGGAACAATCCGAGCAGAACTACATAGCCAACAGCGGCAGAGCCTCTTGACAGCGGCATGAAGTTGTACCTGCAAAGTCATTAGGTTTCGTCCACAACAACTACTATTATGAACTGTCCAGAGTTCAAACTAGATGTAACTACTTTCATAAGTTGAATCACTGTTTTACCAGTAATATGTAATCCTTAGAATTGCATCCCGAACATTCTCAAGCATACTAAAATCAGTCGAGCCATACATTTCGCCACAATAAGCATTGCACAAAGCCTGCAAATCCAGAGTTGAAAGCAGTCATATCAGTCGATCCATTTACTTCACCAGTGAGGATGGTTTGCATATTTTTGAGTTCCGGGGAAGCACAGGAGAGTACTTCCTAATGGTTATAACATAAGAGGTGGCATACACACTTGTACAACCTGACTACAACAGGTGTGGTGGAACTCCAATCCGTACACTTTCCAACATTATCCACAACCATATTTGGTTCCAACAAAAGAGAAAATGTTAGAATGTGACAGGATCGAAGGAAGAGGGGAGTGTTGTCTAAGTTACAAGGGCTGGTAAGAAGGAAATAGAATTGTTTGCCATACCCATGTAGTTGAACAGTTCGGTCTTGATGTGCCGGAACATATACCATGTGGAACTCCAAATCTTATTGCTGCCAGAAATCAGGCAACACCATAATTATTAACATAAGTGGTGTGCCCATATGCTTGACCTTTTAAGGAATGACCACTTACCTCTCCATGACTCATCTAAATCCTCTGCAAGTTCATACCTTCACTCCTCGATTCCAATGCAGTCTATTTTTGTTAATTTCTTGCTTCTGCCTCTATTAACTTCTATTGAGTGTGACTAAATTTTGTTAAGAGCCCCTACCTGTGCACTACTACACCCGTAAAGGTGAAAAGGAAGCGAAGAATTCTTAGTCCACTTTGTCTAAAAGGTTCCTCCAAGGTGCTGAGGTACATACCTCATGGACGTAACTGTGTAGTTAATACATTCTTGCAAGTCTGTAGATATCTCTTTTGCTTTCTCTTGTACTCACTTACTGTATCGGTAATGGAAACCTTATGTTTGGCCTCGTTACTTTCTCAGCTTTCTTTGTAGCATTTTGGCACCTTTCAACCTTTTCCCCATTTACAGTTTTTTGCCAAGTCTTGTAGCTGGTCTTTTCCCTAATGACCTTTTGAACATCATCCCTTCACCACAAATTTCTTTATGTGGTCGACTCTTCCCTTTAGATTCCCTAAGAACTTCTTTCACCAATCCATTAATATAGTTGGTCATTTTGTCCCACATCACCAAATTTCTACTTCAAAATTCTTCTTTCCTTTCTCTATCGATTTATCTCTAGCACCCACTTTTCCCCTTACGCTACTTTCTTAGCTTTTTTGTAGCAATTTGATACCTTTCAAACTTCTAGTTTCTAGTTTTTTGCCAAGACTTGTGGCAGGATCTCTTTTTCTAACCTTTTGAACCTCATCACTTCACCATTATGTAGGTGACTTTTCCCTTTAGATTCCCTAAGAACCTCTTTCACCATTTTTTTATAGTAATTTTCCCACATCACCATATTTTCTACTTCTAAATTCTTCTTTCCTTCCTCGATCGATTTATTTCTAAAAGGCACTGCTTCCCCTTTTAGATTCCATTAAACATCTTCTTGACAACTTTATTCTCACCCTTTTCCTAATGGATAGATTCTCTCCTAGGATAACTTTATAATCTTTGCATGTTGACCGCCCCTTCTTCTCAAGTAGAAAAAAGTCTATCTAGCCCCCAATTAATTTTCTCTTGAAAGTCGCTAAATGCTCCTCTTTTTAAAGTAAATGTTTGCTGCTGCATGATCATATGACAGAAATTCAAGGATTGCATTTTTCCATATCAATTATTTCTCCACATCCCTGTTTTCCATGCAACCTCTTATACCTTCTACTTCCTCTCCCTACAAGACCATTTAAGTGCCCTCCTATAAATGTGCAGTGGATCAATGATGCAAAATATCAAAAGAACAGAAAAAAGGGAGACTACAAAAGGAGAAATAAGTACCGCACAACCATGATATTTATCATTGACAATCAGGTTGTTAGATCACATTATACAATGAAGTTTCTTTTCTTTTCTTCTTCATTAGAATAATGAAATGAAGTAAAAGCACAACATGTTATACCCTCTACCTAATACCTACTACAACTTCCCACCTCCTAAACTAGCCAAGCCAGTGGGATGCAGATGGGTGTACACTGTAAAAATACAAGGCAGATGGGTCTGTTGAGAAGTATAAGGCAAGACTAGTAGCCAAAGGAAACTCATAGACATATGGCATTGACTATGTGGAGACATTTGCTCTAGTTGCAAAAATGAACTCCATACTGGTGCTCATATCTATTGTTGCTAACTAGTCGTAGCCTCTACATCAACCGAATTTGAAGAATACATTCCTTCATAGAGACTTGCAAGAAGAGGTGTACATGGTTCCTCCTCCAGGATTCACATCAGCTAGAGATGGTAGCAAAGTGTGCAAACTAAAGAAGTCCTTGTATGGGCTGAAGCAATCTCCCAGAGCATGCTCTGAAAGGTTCACCTAGGTAGTGAAGAACCTAGGCTACACCCAAAGCCAAACTGCTCACACCTTGTTCACGAAGCACAATGGGATGAGCACGACCGCTCTCATTGTCTGTGAATGACATCATTGTGACAGGCAATGATGCTGACGAGGTTGCAAAGCTTAAAAGACATCATGCCAGCGAGTTTGAGACAAAGGATCTAAGACCCCTAAAGTACTTTCTGGGCATAGAGGTCGAAAGATCACATCAGGGAATCTTCATCTCTCAAAGGAAGTATGTCCTGGATCTGCTAAAGGATTCTGGAAAATTCGAGACTAGGCCTGTGGACACTCCTATAGAACAAAATCATAAGTTGGGTGAGGCAAGTGGTGAGCTATTGAAAGATGTTGACACTTTCAGAGACTAGTAGGGATATTGATATATCTCTCTCTGACTAGACCAGATATGCAATCAGCGTGATCGCCAATATATGCACTCACCCAGGGACATCCACTTGGAGGTAATACACATGATTTTGAGGTATTTCAAATTCGCCCCTAGTAAAGGACTTCTCTGCAAGAAAAATGGTCACATGAGAGTGGAGTCATATCTGATGCGGACTGGGTAGGTGTCAAGGATAACAGAAGATCCACTTCAAGGTATTGCACCTTTATTGGGGCCAATCTTGTGCAGGGGGAAGCAAGAAGCAACACGTGGTTGCTAGATCCAATGCAGAGGCTAATTTTAAGCTATGGCTCATGGCTTCTGCAAGATGTTATGGTTGAAGATCCTAATAGCTAAACTAGAATTTCCTGTTATTGGCTCAGTGAACCTGTATTGTGATAACAAGGCAGCAATCAGCATTGCTCACAATCCAGTTCAACATGATCGAGCAAAGCACATTAAAGTGGACAGACACTTCATACGAGAGAAGATTGTTTCTAGGGAAGTCTATACTCCTTTTGTGAAGAGTGACGAGCAGGTAGCAAATGTGTTCACTAAGGGAGTTCCCAGTCATCAGCTGCACTGGTGTCTCAACAAGTTGGGCATGCTAGATATCTACGCACTAACTTGAGAGGGACTGTTGTCAATGTGTACCCTTTATGTTATAAGGGATCCCTTTTATATTGTAAGGGCATTCTTGTCCATGAATTTTTTACATAAATAAGAAGTTTGGAGTCATGTGAGTTACACGTCCTCTCATTTTCTCTCTTCTCTCTCAAACCCTAGAACCAAACCCTTGATTCAGCATTTCAACTATTTTCCACTTCAATGATTTAATTTAAACCCTAAGTATGTGAAGTTTATAGAACATGGTATCAAAGCAGGTACCTAGGGTGCTGTGTTTCAAACCCTATGGTTGTTGGGTTTATTTCCCCATCACATTGTTCATCGTATTGTTCATGGAGTACTATTCATTGTATTGTTCACGATTTATTGTTCATCGTTACCATTCATGGGTATTGTTCACAGAATACTGTTCACAGGAGTAATGTCACAGGGTATGTCGCAAGTTTTTTTGGGACTTATATGTCCACTGATAGTTCGTTTAGTGATTATCTCCCAGAATGGGCATAATCTAATCGTATGTATATCGATGGACGTGGTAGGTTAGGGTACATTAATGGTAAGGTTGGTAGCATCAACCCTAATTGATTCTATTCTGAACATTCAAGGGGCTAAGGACATCACCGATTTTAGACCTATTAGTATGGTGGATAGTATCTATAAGATTGTTGCTAAGATGCTTGTGTCGAGACTTCGTGGGATGTTATCTGAGATCATATCACCGGCTCAAGGTGCATTTGTGAGGGGACGACAAATCTTTGATGGGGTTCTTATTGCTAATGAATGTATAGATTCTAGAGTCAAGCAAGGGGTTCTGGTTATAGTCTACAAAATCGATATGGAGAAGGCTTATGATCATGTAGATTGGAAATTACATGTTGGGGAAGATGGGTTTTGGTGACAAGTGGAGGTTGTGGATAAGTAAATGCATCTCGATGGCATCCTTCTCGATTAGTTGATGGCACTCCAGCTAGTTATTTTAGGAGTACTAGGGGTCTGCAGCAAGGGGACCCCTTATCCCCCTTTTTGTTCATCATTGTGGTGGAGGCGCTGGGCAACATGATTACTCGAGCATTGAGCATGGGTGAAGTGGATGGCTTTATCGTTGTTACAGGGGTTCCAACAATTTCTCATCTCCAATTTGCAGATGAAACGTTAGTCTTTCTTGAGCCCTCGATCTCTCAGATGCGGTTCCTTCGATACCTTGCTTGCTTTGAAGTAGCTTATGGGTTACGGGTGAATTTGTCCAAAAGTAAGGTGTATGGGGTGGGGGAGGTGGAGAATCTATTGGGCTTAGCTGATGCTCTTAAGCATCGTATTGAGAGCTTGCCTACGACCTACTTTCCTTTGGGGGCTAACTACAGATCTAAGATGTTGTGGGAGCCAGTGCTGGAATGTTTCAGGAGGAGGCTTTTGTCATGGAAAATTAGATATTTATCGAAAGGGGGCAAGCTGGTGTTGTTTAATAATACTCTTTCTAGTTTACATGTCCTTGTTCACCATCCCGAACAACGTGGCGCTTTCTCCAAAAATAGTGTGTCATGACAAGTTGGATAATCGCAAGATACACTTGGTGGGATGGAAAATAGTGTGTCAAGCTAAGGACAAGGGAAGATTGGGGGATCACGAAGACCAAAGTTATGAATCAAGCCATGTTAGATAAATGGCTATAGCGATTTGGCGAGCTCGATAGCCTGTGAACGGCCATTGGAGAAAAATATGGGATTTCTTATTTTGGGTGGGAGAGCAAGACGGGCAATGGCCTGTATGGTTGTAGTGTCTGGAAAAGTAATTGTGCAACTTTCGGGGGACTTTACGACGGGAATCCGGTTTGTAGCAGGGGTGGGGAACAAGATTCGATTCTGGGAGGATATCGGGTGTGGAGAGGCTCCTTTAAGGATTTTCAAGAGCTTTATTATGTCCGACAGGAAGAACTAGCCTATTCAGGAGTGTGTCAGCAACAGAAGGGAGGTTATAGGGTGGAAGTTTGGCCTTAGGAGGAATCTCAACAACTGGGAGATTGGGCCTGGATCGAAACGGAAACATTCCAAGATAGATCCGATTTTCATGGTCCCACAAACCCCATCACTTGTTCGACCTAGGGTCTTCACTCTTCTATATAATGAGCCTCCCTTGACTTTATTAAATACACAAATACTCGAACACAGAAAATGACCAGAGAGTTATATTGCTAAAGCTCTCGAGCTTTCAAGAGCCTTTAGAAAGTGTCCCTTTTCGAAGAAAAACCTAGGTATTTCAATCTAACCTTTATGGTTTTTCTGTTCATTCGATCATAGCTTCTTAGCTTGATCTTTTACCTCCGCCTATGTTTTCTACTAGTTATCCAACATAGTAAGCCGGAGTGTGCCACGTGCGACTCAACACTATTTGAGTGACGTAGGGTTCATGGTATACTGAATCATTCACCATCGGTAAAGACTAGTATGCGTAAATTAAGATCGGGCTTACTGATCGACGGTAGGTTCGGGGAGTACCAAACTGAACAAGTGGCAAAGGCTTCGTGACTGGGAGGGCGCTCGTGTAACTCAATGTGTAGAGCCAGAGGACGTGGGCACAGTTGGCCTTGGCTAAGGTTGTACGCTGTACAAAAACGGTGTTGTGTAGGTAACTTCTGTGTACTCGTAACTTTCCAGTTAGTGATACTTTACCGTCTGGACGTGGTCCCGTAGTTTTTCCTTGGTTATGGTTTCCACGTAAAAATCGCATGTGTTGATTGATTGTTTATTTCCACACTTTGATTAGATTAACTCAAACAACAAAGAAATAATATATCTCTGATATATTAAATTTGAATCGGTTGAGGTAATCACCTTGATAATTATAATTAATCATAACTAGTTTGTTGTATGCGATTTAGTACCCTATACTTGGACCAAATAACTGATTAGGTTGATAATATTAGATTAATTTTTAAAATACTTATTCACCCCCCTCTAGGTATCTTTGGTCGTGTGAATCCATATACCCAGGTTATTTCACGAGTAACCTTGGAAAGTCCTCCTTAAAGGTAAATTCACCACACCACCTGTCTTCCCAGAATCTCACCCTGTCTAGTCGTTGCCTTGTACTTTAACCCCTTCAAAAATATTGCTGAGATTATAATGATACCCTTCCAAACACTACACCCATAAGCCGAATTCACCACCCTCCCCTCCTAGCCAAACACCGAAACATCATATTTACCAGCAATCACCTGCCTCCACATACTAGAAGTCTCATCCCCGAACCTCCATAACCACTTTCCTAACAAAGCAATGTTCATAACAGTAAGCTTCTGTTATAGGGTCCTTTTGGCTATTTGACGGACCCATTTGCTGATGAGTCGGAAGTGGGATTTGCTAGTTAATCTCCAATAATTTGAAATTAATATAATGTGGTAGTTACTGGATATCCAGTAGAAGTGATTAAGTACCACATCTCCGCTGTGTAGTGCAAACATGTAGAGAGACTTGATCAAGTCCAAGCTTAGTTGAATCCCGGGGATAGAATTGCCATAATCTCTTGCACAAGTAGGGGGCTTCAACTATCTTCAATAAGCGTCTACGTGCCTCCAAGCCTTGATTCGTCAATAAATCACAGCCATTAATTGTGCAAAATACTTGCCGGTTTCAACAATTTAATCCTGTGCTCCTTCCTCTACTGCATCCAGGGCGGGCAAAGAAGTCAAGAAACTACCAAAAAAGGAAAAATTAGTACTACCCAAGAATGACATTTAGCATTGACTGTCAAAATGATAGAACCATTGAAGCATACTATTAAGGACACCACTAGCCTACATAACCTAATACCTACTGCTCCTCTCACCAATGTTTGCATAAGTAATGCCATGAGCTGTCCAGCATCATTAGAAAAGGACTAGAAGGATGAGATGATCAGGGAAGTTGGAAGTTGGAAGTTGGAAGTTGGAAGTTAGGAATGCGGTCTTATCTTGGGCTGAATGCAGATGAAAAAGCTACTCACCAGAAGCTACAAGCAATCTATCTAGTTTTGCAAGGGTCAGACCCATCAGTTAAAATCATTTTCATATGGCCCTAATTGCCTTGTTCAAGAGCCTAATATGATGCATAAGACGGTTCTCAAATTGCTGAGCATGGCACCTCAAGTTACCACATGACATCTTGTTCATATTTTAACTCAAGTAAAACTGCATTTTCCTTCTTGAAACTCGTTGTGACTAATTTTTCGGTGATTGACATGTAGGTATCATATAGCAGTAACTTGGTAAGGCTTTTTGACAGTATCCTGGATGACTGCTGCAGTCTGTTGGAAGAGGCAATAGCACCTATATGTTGGATGACAGTTGCACTCCATTTGGCATGATAGACAATGACCATCACAGCTTCTGACTTCTGAATGCATCTTGATTATCTTCCAAGAGTTGCAAAAGCCCAACAAGATGTCAAAAAATTGTTTATACTTTGCCCAAATTCTTTGGGATGAAGATTTGTGGTTCTTGCTGGACACCCATTACTTTGAATTGCTAAAATGTTCCTCAAACATGTTCAAGTGGGGTCATGCTTGAGTGATCATGTGCTTATTGGGAGCAAAAATCATGCTCTGTCTGTATAATTCAACTTGGAGCTACATTAACTAAAGTGAAACACCATAATTCCGACGCATAACTAAACTGCTCAGCCCTCCATCAAAAGTTGCCTTATTTCCTCTGGACTGTAGCCTTGGATAAGATTCTTACAGTCGATCATCTCATCAGTAGGCGCACGACGATTCCTAACATGTGCTTTCTTTACAAAGAGAGTGGAGAGTTGGTCGATCATTTACTTATCCACTGTCAGGTTCCCCAGGGCAGTATGGTACAAGTTCCTTAGATCAGTTGGTGTGCATTGGATAATTTCAGAATAATTGGTAGACCTTCGTGGTTGGGTATTGGATGCTCTCAATCCTAGAGGTCAGATGATTTGAAGATTGATTTCCTTTGCTACATGTTGGAACTTACGGAAAGAACGTAACAATAGAATTATTCAATGATACTTATGGGACTGTGGAATTGGTCATCATCAAGACAAAGGCAACTTTATCTCAGTGGGGGATTTTCCACGGGTCTTTGTAATTTGTCCCTTGTTTTTTTCTTCTAAGAAGTGTCTTTACCTTTCTTTTATATTATTTCTTTACTTATCAAAAATAAAAATCCAAGGGACAGTAAGAGAAAAAGAACCAACGGTTCAAGTTCAAGGTCTAGTGGGTACGTACTTCCCATGCCATTGTCATTTCGGCATCATAATCATCCCATCTGGAGGGTGTACAAGGTGTTCTAATTGCAAAGTCAAATCCCTGTTCACCCCTGCCAGAAAATTCTCTAGTATCATATGATGTTGTAGTGGAAAAAAGAAGATTTAAAAAAATGCAAGCATTTTAGAGGCAGAGCTATACAGTACATTTTCTGTAGGGTGATCCTTGTCCCCTCAAGACGCTTCCTGGAATGTGCAAAATCATTCTGTAAATCAGATGATGACAAGAAATGTCTCATGCCTAAGACATCACTATTCCTTCTTTCAAGATTCTCCTAGTGAGCATGCAAACAGCAGCACACATGATAAAAGAAGCAAAGTATGCGATTTAACAACCAGACATTATTACCCCTCAAATGCTGCACTGTTGCACCAGGTAGCTAACCAGAAGTCCTCACCAACAGCACTGTAAAGATCAGTGCAGGACTCTCCACATAGTATCTGCACATGGTATATACTAAATTAGGCAATAAACGTGAGATATGATCCCTAAATTAGATATTAATAGAAATACCAAACAAGTACGAAAGTCTGATCATATATCATTGATATAATGAAATCAGCAGAAAGTAAGATTTATAATTTAGTGATTGGAGAAAATTGCAGACGATGTGTGATGCTAGTCCCCTAGTTATGCAAGATATACGACCTCATGTCTAGTAATCTGATTATCCATACTTGATCTACTTTTATTGGCATCATTCAGTTTCAACCATTAGTTTTTTAACCTTCTACTTCATGATTTATCAAGGGACATCTACGTTCAGGAGCATTGGATTAAAAAAACCAACCAAAGTCTCAAAACCTGGCTTCGAGACCCCTAGCAGGGGGCCAAAACTGAAATGACTCTCTGAGTCGCCGCACGATGAATCGATGATCTTGAAACACATGAAAGAAGCCAAAAAAGAGCTAAAAGAATCTGTTTTCGACTCATATGGGTTTCACTTGAATTGAATGTCCATATATATATATCTTGTTCGCAGTTAGCAAAACCCCATTTAAAGCACTTCATTTTGAAAAATAAATCCCTTTCTCTGGAACATGTTTAATAAAAATAAAATACATGAAATACTGAACCATCTGAAACAACCCCGTGATTTTATATTTTCCCAAAAGTCCCACGAAAAAAACTCACTTTTCTTTTAAAAAATTAAAGGGAAGTCCTCCTTTATAATAGATATTTTACCTATATTCTGTCTTATAGATATATTTTCCAGAAAATAAAAGATTCCTACAATTTTTTAAAAACTTGAAAAGTGAGAAGTTATGGAAATGTGAGAGTTGCTTATAATACTAGACATAAGGGAAGCGTTGGGTAGTTCCAGGACTACTAGTCAAAACCAAGGAATTAAATTTCGGTTTCGAGGTTTATTTCAACCAGTCTAAAAATGGAAATATTTCGTGAAAATATTTGGACCAGTGTGGAAATAATACATTTTTCGTGGAAATGATGGAAATATTGTTGAAATGTTTGTGGAAAGTTTGGGAAATGATGAAACAAGCATAAAAACACACTCATAAGCTTTCAAACCATAATATACAACCATATGTAGTGCAGAAATGAATGACCATAATGATCTATAATATGTTGCGGCAAGTAACTTTAATAAGTCAAGGTTTAATTTCATTATATAACTATTATTTAATTACTAATTATAAAAAAGTAATAGAGTAATATATTAACAAATCCTTATTCACTTACGTTAATTTCTTAACATTATATGTAATTTTAGAAAACCTATTTACTATTAACTCATAACATTTATTTAATTTTTTGAACGTTTAATTTTTATTTGAAAAAAAAATTTAGGGTTAATTTTTTTTAACCCAACCAACTTGTAGAACGGGCTAAGTTAGGCAACATATAATCAATTTATGCACAATCATGGATGTTTAGGGTAAAAACCAATGAAATTGGAGTTTTTCCCAGATTCCAAATTTTCACCCTAAACGATCTTCAATCCGCCGCACAAATCTAGTATAAATGCATCATAGATTCATAAATTTAATGAATTTACACCTAACCTATTTATTTGCAGCAATAAATTTTATCCTTGTGTATATTTTGAATTTGTAAAAACTCCCAAACGGGATTTGATTCTTCTTCACGATCAATCCACGAACTAAAAAATCTACAATGGATTGATCTTTTGTATAAACAAAATATATGGAAAGGGGTTAAATGGATCAAATATGAGATTTATAGCGGTTTTGAGCTTAAATGAGATGTTTCCTACCTACGATTGAAATGTTTCCAATGTTTCCATATATGTCGAAACATTTCGACCGAAATAATACATATTTATACTGTCAATTGATCGAAATTTACTGTTCACGCGAAATATTTCAACATGAATGGAAACGGGAAATTTAACATTACTTCGACGTAAGTATTCTTTCCTGTCGGTAACCTAGAAAATGGAAATCTTTCGCGAAATATTTCGATAATTTCGTGAAATTTATTTCCTTGGTCAATACTATACCATGGGTGTATGCACATATATCCATGTGATTATTGACTCCACATTTTTTAACTAAGACAGTATAAAATCTGAATCTCTCATTTGCCAATCTTTTTTTTTACTGACTTGTATTGAACTCGGATTTCTCAATGGTTGAAATTGTCTTTCGATATATTGCTAACTATGGTCTTGTGTTCCACGTAAAAAGGTACTGTTATTATCTAAATATTCAGAGTTCTCCTTTCACAAATGGTTTAACAAAGCAGTGATTGTCCATTAGTTGCTATTCTTTCAATAATAAAAATGACAAGACTTTCACTGTTTTGTATTAACAAGTATTTGAGGTGGTAGTGAATTTGAGTTTCCCAATAGAGGTGAACTTCAATATAACTCAGCAAAACAAGTTGTGTATTACAAAGATATACAGTACATGCATACAAATATATACATGGGAAAGGTTTTCTACTCAGACTGCGGAGAGAAGTCACCATAGTAGGGTTTTACATACACATGGCAGCTGAGTTTGAGGCCTGAAGCTATCAATGTGTTTCACCGCATTCATCCTCTTCTCATGTGGTGAGTTTCAGCACATCTACTATCTGCCTTGTGGCAAAAACAAGCAGGTTTCCTTTTACCTTTATTTTTCTATCACAAAATAGAACATGCCTCCTCTTCCCACGTGTAAGAAACCAGCCCTCTTTTTGCCACATGGCAGAGTATTATTGGGCTGAAACTTGCCATATGGGGAGGGTAATCGTATCATGGTTCTCAAACTTCACACCAACATTGTTCACGAGCTTGACATGATGTTTGGTGCCACGTTGCACCAAAGTTTCTGAAGAGGACAAAGAGGTCACTCCAAATCAACATTTAAAGTACATAGAAGACCAGTCTTATTCCCCTATAACATGCGACTAACACGAGCAACAGACCAGAAAAAATCCTTTATGGAGTATCATGATAAAGTTGTATCAGAAGCTCTGTTAGGAAGATATATACTAATTCAACGGAACGGGAGAACAATGACATTACAGATAGCATATGCCAGATAAAAAACCAATTCCATAGGTCCATATAAAACTCACTTTTTCTAATTTCCCATCTTTCGATAGATCAATAATATTATCTTCCTTGTTATTCACATACACTGTTTCTTTCATGATAGTCTTTGCAAAATTTAATGACCTGCAACATTCAACAAATAATGAGCAGTCTTTTAAGCAGTTTTTTTTGTCAATTAAAACGAGATAGGATCTTACCTTTTATAGTTCGGAAAGTACCGGACGACTTTTGCTTGTCCAAGAATCAGTGGGGTATGAGACCCAAATCCAGAATTGAACTCTTCACTGGGTTACAGAAAAAAAAATTAAAATTAAAATCATCTTCAACAAAGATATGATTCCCAACAACCAACAGAAGCAAGAATTGGAAATACACATGGTATATGACAACAAATTCTTAACGATGACTAGATTGTTCCAGAATAAATAAAACTTTTATCCTAAGCCCATAAATGGGATCCTGAAGGTTTTCCTAAAACCAATGCATTATTTTGAGAGATAAAATTTGGTGCACATTATTCCATTAGCCTTAGAATGATAACTTATCGTATAATAACACATTGGACAAGAACTTCAGCGGCAAATGCAACACATCTGCTGACAATAAGAGTGAAGAAGACCCAGATACATGTAAAAAATACAATATCACATCAAATCAGAAACCTCAGGGAATTGTATTTTATTCACATATTTGTAATTATTGAGCATCTTAGGACCTTAATTACAATGTAAATTTTACTAATTTGCACTGTCTTATATTTTGTTAGGTAAATATTAAAGATTGTAATTATATTCTTTTAATAGTCGCTGGTATGTCTCATGCCAACCCCCATGTTCCCTCCCAAAAATGAAAACTAAGATAAGTACCCGCTGTGCATTAGCCAAAATGTAGCTTTGGTTAGGTAAATATATTAGGCAACCAATTCCAAATATAATTATTATTTTGCTACCAGACAATTGACCTTTCTTATGTTTAATAACACAAAACAATTTGACCTAAAACCATGAAGAGAATCTAGTTGTGTCAGCAAAAGAAAATCAAAACAGAAAAAATATGACACAAGTCTTTTTTTGAGAAAGGATGAACGACGTGAGAAAGGATGAAAACTTTGTTATCATATACGTAGAAATACGTATTTTATATGTATCGGAGGTAGTTCTGTAAATACCCCCTTGAGGGGTATATTTGTCCTTTCTGTAATTCCTCTACATAAATAAGTTTATGGTGTCATTGTGACTAAGTACACATGACATCCTTCTTCCAATTTTCTCTCTTCTTCTCTTTCTCTATTTGATCCTAAACCTAACCCTAACCCCAATTTAGCAATTCAACTTGGTATCAGAGCCTTTGATTGATCGATCGCTGGAGGATATTGACGGACCAGCACTGATGTCTTCCCGTACCGTACGGCTGACATCAAAAGTCATACGGACACGCATCCCGAGGTCTCGACACACAACTCGAGGTCTGTCAGGAACTTCTCCTCCTAGTAGATCTTGATTTTTCGTGATTTTTGGTCATTTTTGTGAAATTTTTTGGGCCGTTCTTGATGGATTTGTAGACCTTCTTCTTCAAAAAATCGTGACGCCTAGGTTTTTAAACTAGTCGATTTCCCCTTCGTATTAGGGCTTCTTGATGGGTTTGTTGGTTGTTTTTGGTCCCTTCCAATCTCAGGAACCTATTTGAATCCAACCATGCATGATTCCATGACCTATTGAAGGTTTTGGGTTGAAAACCCCCCTCCCTAGTTACCGCCGGTACCCTTTTTTAGGTTTTTTTGGCTGTCGGTTGGGTACTAAACCCACATCTCTGCTCCTCCTTGCTTCTCTATGAATGGTTAGGGCATCTATAGCCCTTTGAGAGCATTCACTACTTCATTCATCGATTTTGGAGTTTTTTCGAGACTCTTTTATTACCGCCGGTGACTTTTATGGGGTTATTGGGTTGCGATTTCAGTCTAGCAGCACCTCTTCTCCTGTTTCAACTTGTGGATAGTTTCTTTGGTTATATGAGAGAATATGTGAGTCCTATATGCTTCTCAGGACTTATTCGGGTGTTTTTCCGGCCTTCAGTTTGGTTATTTAGCTTTATCTGACCATCGGTTTGATCTTCAACACCTCTTGTATCTCTTTCGTGGTTGTTTGTGACATCACGGTGCTGCTATATTGTTGATTTGGCCTTTGTTCTTGCTGCTTACGTGGTTTATCGGCACTCCATCAACTTAGTTCATTATGGAGAAACAACCATCGCCTACAGAAAAACCACCACCACCCTCAGACACTCCCTCAGAGTCAGAGGTGAGCACGGAAGTTCCCCCATTGGAGTTGGAGGGCCTATGGTGCATCATCTGGCCTACGAGAACCCGAGCTTACAGATTACTTCGGTGAAGTTGGACGGCAAGAACTATCTACGATGGGCCCAGGCTGGACGGTTATTTATTGGAGGCCGTGGGAAGCTAGGCCATACTACAGGGGAAACGGTTGAGCCTCCCAGGACTGATCCCCTGTATCGACAGTGGGAGACAGATGATCTTACTGTCATGTCATGACCCCTCAACTCTATGGAGCCGGATATCAGTCAGAGTTTCTTATTCATGCACACAGCTCGAGAGGTCTGGGAGATTACACGGAAGACCTATTCAGAGCAGCAGAATGCTAGAAGGGCATTTCAGTTGAGGCAGAGTATCTCCCACTCTAGGCAAGGGGAGAAGTCCCTTTCTCAGTACTATACCGCTCTTCGCACCATGTGGCAGGAGCTCGATCATTACTACTCTTATCAGCCTCTTAGTCAGAACATCTGCAGCTTACTCCCCAGACTTGACATAAGATGTGTAAATCTGGTCATTCCTCAACTTCTCCCTGATGAAGTGTGTAGCTGTAATGATTGATGAGATGAATGCTCTTTACTTTAATGGTACATGGGAACTTGTCCTACTACCTCTGCGAAAGCAAGTGGTTGGCCGTAGCCTAAGTTGAATTCCTTAGATAAGATTAGGGTTTCCAATATGAAGAGAGAGAGAGAGGAGAGAGAATTAGATGGAGGAATTGGATGTCTTGTCTTAATTCACAATGACCCCATAAATCTTATTTATAGAAAATGGTTACATAAAAAAGGACAAGTATCCCTCATAAGAGGTATTTACAGAACTACCTCTATACAAGATAAATACGTATTTCTACGTATCTGATAACACTCCCCCTCAAGTTGGCGCATAGATATCTTTCATGCCCAACTTGCATAAACATCTATGAAGTTGCCAACTGGGAACTCCTTTAGTGAAGACATCTGCTATTTGCTCATCTGTCTTTACAAAGGGGGTACAAACCTCTCCAGATACAATCTTCTCCCAAATGAAGTGGCGATCCACTTCAATATGCTTGGCCCGATCATGTTGCACCGGATTGTGAGCAATGCTGATAGCCGCCTTGTTGTCACAGTACAAGCTCATGGGTCCCAAGACTGGAAAGCCAAGTTCAGCCACCAACATCTTCAACCAGAGTATCTCACACAAGCCATGGGACATTGCCCTAAATTCTGCCTCTGCACTAGATCTGGCAACTACTTGTTGCTTCTTGCTCCTCCAGGTAACTAGATTGCCTCCTACAAATGTGCAATAGCCTGAGGTAGATCTCCTGTCATCCTTGGCACCAGCCCAGTCTGCATCAGTATATGACTCTTCTCTCATGTGGCCATTCTTCTGAAAAAGGAGGCCTCGGCTAGGGGTAGACTTGAGGTATCTCAACATCCTGTGAGCTGCCTCTAAGTGAATCTCCCTAGGAGAATGCATGTATTGACTGATAACATTGACTGCATAGGCAATGTCTGGACGAGTCAAGGAGAGGTAGATCAACCTTCCAACCAATCTCTGAAAGCTCCCCACATCTTATAAAGGTGTACATCGTGAAGTTTCTCCATCGTGGGTCTGTTGAACGGTTAAAGGCCCGTCTTAATGCCAAAGGCTACACTCAAGCATATGACATCGACTACAGTGACTTTCTTGCCCATTGCAAAGATTGCTTCAGTTCGTGTTATGATCTCTTTAGCTGCTAAAGTGAGTTGGCCATTGTATCAACCAGATGTGAAAAATGCTTTCTTGCATGGACCTTGCAACAAGAGGTGTATATGGGGCAACCTTTGGGGCTTGTTGCTTAAGGGGAGTCTGAAAGTCTCTTCTGCATGAAAAAGGTGATTTAAGGGCTGAAGCAATCTTCGTGGGCCCGATTTAGTCGCTTTAGTGAAATTCTTATTTAGTTTGAGTTATATCAGTGCCAATCAGTCCACTCTTTGTTTACTCGAAAGAGTGAAAAAGGAACCATCATGTTGGTGATATATGTGGACAATATAGTAGTGATAGGGGATGATAGAAGGAATTCATTATTTAAAATAGTTCGTACAACAACATTTTCATACTAAATACCTAGGAAAGCTTTGATACTTCCTAGGATCGATGTTGTGAGATCGAGCTTTGTGATCAATTTATCTTAAGAGGATGTATGTTTTGGACTTTCTTGATGAAATGGATTTATTGGAATCAAAACTAGTTGATACTCCTATCGATCTAATACCAAGCTTGTGATCAATCAGGGGGACTTGTTTTATGATCCAAGTAGATATCAGAGGTTAGTTGGTAAATTGAATTATTTGACTATCACTAGAGCAAACATTTCCTTTTTTGTTAGCATGGTGAGCCAGTTTATGCAATCACCACAAGTTCCACATTGAAATGCAGATGTTCCGGTGGTGAGATACTCGAAGTGAGATCCTAGTCGTGGAATGTTATAGATGTCTAATCAACATCTCCTTGTAGTTGGTTATACAGATGCTGATTGAGCTAGTTCTCCTTCTGATAAAAGGTCTACTACAAATTATTGCACTTTCCTATGCGGCAATCTAGTGACTTGGAAAACTAAAAATCAATATGTGGTTGCTCGTTCGAGTTTTGAAGCTTAATATATAGAGCAATGGCTCATACCACTTGCAAGTCAATATGGTTGAAACGCCTCTTTTAGGAGTTGGCTGTTGATGTGGATTCTCCAATGAAGTTGCATTGTGATTATCAAGCACCATACAACTTCTATCGTAATATTTCATGAATGGACAAAACATATTGAGGTAGATTGTCACTTTATTACAGATAAGGTTGTGCGTGGCGATATTTCTACTCCGTACGTGAAGTCTGAGGATTAGTTAGCGGATTTGTTCACTAAAGCCTTTTTTAAAAGTTGTATGGATTACATTTGTTCCAAGAAGTACTTACACGATGTTTGCTCTCCAACTTGAGGGGGAGTGTTAGACGACTTATTTGTAATGTGATAGATGTGTAGGGGTAGTAATGTCTTTTTGACAATTTTCAATAATATAATATATTGTGGGGAGTCAACTAGGAGTCTAGGACATTAAGCTAGTTCAACTTCTCTTCTTTCTTTCTTCTCAAAACTCTAACCTAACTTACAAGAATAAAGACAGTTTAGGCAAGACAAGAAAGGATTTGTCGATTTTTTAAGCTGATTTTATCAAAAATTGGTTGCAACAGAATACTCACCTCTCTTCTTGGGATGGGAAGAAAAGAAGCCATCTCTTCCATTATGGGTCAGGCAATTGGTTGGAAATCATGTATATATGTGCGCCTTTTGCAAGAGGACTAAAACTAAGGAACTCTTAAATAGTTAATTGCTTGAGAGGTGTTCTCAGTACGTCGATAATAGGTCTTTAAGTCTTTATTCCGTACATTAGGGAACAGATTATCAATGGGCAAGGAGATCCTTTGTCTCCGAGTCTTTTAATTCTAGCAGAGGTGCCTAGTTTTTCTTGATTTCCGATTGATGAACAAGAAAGAAACTTGGATTGGATTTTTTGGCTCACCCCTAGCTAGAGAACTAAAGAACCTACCTCTCGCCAGCCATAAAGTAGTAGGGATGGAATGAACATTCACAACTAGGGTACCAAAAAGCATAGGCGGCCAGGCAATGGCCCGCTAGTGCCTATTGCCTTATTGCCTATAAACTGGGACCCTTGAAATCACAGTTTCTCAACTTCAGACCAATAAGCACAAGAAAGCGAGCCAAGAACTACTCTTACAAGTGAGAGCAATAAGTGTATAACAAAGAAAATATGCAAAACACCAAATAATGACATAATGACACAATTATCATTCAACCAAGTATATAAGTGGAAGCAGTATGAAACAAACTAGCATACCTTAGCTTGTTAATCCAGACAACAGGGTCACATGGTTCAGAGATCTGCCTCCATCTAACAGCCAACGAATAAACATCTTGCCATGACATCATTGAACGGCCTATTGATCTATCTTCACTCACACCATATGAAGTCGATGTTTCCGAGGAACTGCTAGTACTGCAACAAGCACCACCTCTATTCTGGCTAAGCAAACGAAGTTGTTCTTTTCTCCTGGCTTTCTTACCATTTTTTGTTGTGCTTTTACTTGAAAACTTCCACTCTGCTTGCAGAGAACGCCAAGCTTTTGAGACCTTTTGAGCAATCTCAATAGCAGCTAATCCCGCCATACGATGCTGGAAAACATATTTGAGTAAAAAGTTTGAAAGAAAATAAACAGATACAAATACAAGGGCAACAGGTATGAAGAGAATTATTAATATGAATTCGATATTTATAGGAGTCCAGTTGTGTAATTGTTGTTAGACGCAGACACACAGTAGCATGTAGAAAAAGAGCAAAAGCACAATTCTACACAAGGCTTAAAGAAATGGTGAGCTGATAATTTAAACCAAATCAACACGCAACAAAGAATGTTGAAACTTGAAACCTATTCTATGGAGCAAAAGAAATTAATAAATAAATAAATGAATGGTCTTTCTTATACCGAAATAAATTAATTCAAAAAACTAAACAAATATCTTATAATACAGATTGGGACTTGAAAGTAGAAGCCAGATCTTTCTACACGTTTTGTGGTACATATTGTGCAGGGAAAGTGTTGGGCATTGTCCCAAATGTCCTGAGATCATTGGGAAGAGGAAGATATGGTAAACTTTGCTTTGAACATGTAGTATGGGTTTTCAAGTGGACACCAAGTTACTAACAGATGTTAGCACACGTTGAATGATATGTTGTTAATAGAGTTCTCCTAGTCGTAGGGGATGCTTTATTGAGTTTATATCTTGATCTTAAGAATCAAAGCAAATTTGGAGTGCTAGTCTCTATTATAGGAGTGCATAGCATTATCAGTGTAGTATGTTACCGGTTCTATGTTATTGTGGTATTCTTGTAAATACCCCTTATGTTGTAGGGGCATACTTGTCCATGTAAATTTTCTGATATAAATAAGTGTTGAGACATGTGAATTCATATTCACTCCTTTTCCTCTCCTCTCTTTCAAACCCTAGATCCAAACCCTAACCCTAACCAAACAAATGACTCACCTATTTTTCTTGTTCTTGCATAGGGCTAAGGAGGTTTGGGACACAGCTTGTCAGACGTATTCTTAGCAGCAGAACATAACCCGGGCCTTCTAGTTACGTCAGAGCATCGCTCATCTTCATCAAGGGAACAACCCTCTCTCGGATTATTCTGCTACTCTTCGCAGTATGTGGGAAAAGTTAGACTATTATCACTCCTTTCAATCCTCTTGCACGACATTAATTAGACTATTTTGCTACCTAACTAGTGAGAGGTGTTATTTGGGAAAAGCCACAAAGGCATTAATTACATTTGGAAGAATGGGAAAAGATTGTCATCAAAATAGAATAATATGGATCTCTTAGGCTTGCATTGTTTCTTTGACGGCGTTTGCCCTTTAATACATACTACACTTATAAAGAAAAATGTAGAAGAATATGGATAATGTTCCACATGAACTTGCGAGCCTTAATTTCAGCTTGAATTGTAAGACTCAATGTTGTGATCATCGTAAGCTAAAGGGATATAGACCTAGGATTAAAATTGTTTGGTTGAAATTTTTATTTGTAATCATAATGTTGACATTTTAAATTGTAAGATTTTTTTATTCTTAAGCCAAAATATGCTAAAAAGTGATGACTTCCAAAATACAAGAATTTTAGGCAATACTTCTAGGGTCTACCTTTAATGATGTTTTTTTAGAGTTTTCACTAGGGTACAGAGATGTAAATATGCTCCTTGACATGATAATGAATTGATGTCTCCTAGCCATGTTCAATTCATTTAGCAACTCTCTTCTGTTTGGCATGCATTTGTTTTGCCTTTCTCGAAGATGAATACTGAATTACTGACTAAGAAATGTAAGCTTAAACAAATAAAAGATAGACTAAAAAGATTAAGGTTCATTCCTTATAGTTGTAAATTCTAACTTTAATTCATGGATTAGATCAATTTTCTTCATATCAAACACAAATAAAACCAAAATCTATGTGAGTCAACTTTGATTGAGCCTTAAATTAGAAAAACTCAAGATAAGGGTAAGCCCCATATTGATTCTAACTTTACTGATTTCAATCATAATTGAAATACTTAAGATGTTTGCAACAATTGCAAACAAAATCCAGCTCAGTTCCTGATGATTGGTAATAAAACTGGACATACATGAAAATTAAAAACGAAAAGGACAAATGAAGGATGTCATAATTCTTTTGGTAGTCTGGTATATAAATTCTCAGAAAATTCCTAATAAAGGTATTATTAGATTGAATTAAAAAACAAAAGATCGTTAGGAAACGCAAATAAACCAAAAAGACAACAAACCAAAATAAACTCATCCTTCCACAATAGTTGTTGAACTGAAATCACCTGACGCCTATTAGGTAAGAAGCCTGGGCAATTATATTGGATCCTTTTGCCAATAGAGTCTGCAGCTTGTAGAAGAGCAGCCTTCTGTTTTGTAACAACAAAATCCTGCTTCTTAAGTCTACCCTTTTCCTTTCTCAGAGAATCACGCAGTGGAGGTTGCCTAAAAACCTTTTCACATACATACTTTGGATGCAATCTTTTGCACCAGTACTCCTGAAGAAAATGGGTAATGAACATGAAATCAACAAGCTTATGACAAAAATATATCAACACATGTTGCATGGAGAGCAAATTTTCACTTGACCATTTCATACTCTATCAAAATTCATATACTAAGTTATAATGGAAGACAAACATGGAATGTAATGACGTGATATCATTGTAAGACATTTAAGCTAGAAAATAGCAAAGTTGTCAGCCAAACTTTCCACCAGATAATACACTGCTTCGGTGATAGTCATTTGTAAAAAAATCCATTTTAAGTTTAACTATATAAAAAAGTATAATGAATAAAAGAAAAAGGATCTTTCCTGTATGTTATTGTGCACAATCTTCATTTCATAACAAGCAACAACACAGAGGTCACCAGTGAAACCATGTGTTCATGTTCCACAAAATAGCTAACGCTAATAGAAGAAGGAACTATGTCTCTCGTCTTAAGATTAAGAGCGACATGATGGAAGATGAGATCAGACTATCAGTATCGGAAACGGGGTGGTTAAGTTTTACTCAGACATGTACACTAATCCGGCTTCCTTTCGGCCGTCTCTGGAGGGGCTCCAATTCGACCAAATTAGCATGGCTGACAAGGAATGGCTGGAGAGACCTTTTGTGGAGGAAGAGGTGGTGAAGGCTCTCTCGTCAATGGCTGGTGATAAGGCCCCCGGGCCGGATGGCTTTTCCACTTTCTTCAAACATTGTTAGAAAATCATTGGTTCTGATTTCATGAAGGTGGTGAAGGAATTTCAAGAAGGCTTCTTAGACTACCCCTCCAATAGCACTTTGCCATGATCCCGAAGATTAGAGGAGTTGAGGATATTTCGGATTACAGGCCTATTAGTCTGGTGTGCAGTGTGTACAAGATTATCGCTAAAGTTCTAGCTTTGAGACTAAGAGAAGTCTTGGGTTCTGTGATATCGCCAAACCAAGGAGCTTTTGTTAGAGGTCGGCAAATTCTTGATGGGGTTCTCATAGCGAATGAGTGTATCAACTCAAGACTTAAGGCGAGGAAATCTGGGATTATGTGTAAAATCGATATGGAAAAGGCTTATGAGCATGTCAGTTGGGGTTTTCTGGATTACATGCTCGGAAGAATGGGTTTTTGGTGCAAATGGAGGAAGTGGATTTGGAGGTGCATTTCTTCAACTTCCTTTTCCATCCTTGTCAACGGTTCTCCGACAAGTTATTTCAAGAGTTCAAGGGGGTTGCGCCAAGGCGATCCCTTGTCACCCTTCTTATTCATTGTGGTGGTGGAGGCTCTAGGTAGAATGATTTCTAAGGCTGTTTCTTTGGGAGAGCTCGAAGGATTTGACATAGCTCAAGGAGTTCCATCCATTTCCCACCTCCAGTTAGCTGATGACACTCTCGTCTTCTTGGATAATAATAGGTCTCAATTGAGATTTCTCAAAGGCCTCCTCGGGTGTTTCGAAGCTGCTTCGGGTCTGAGAGTGAACCTCTCCAAGAACAAATTGTATGGGGTGGGTGAGGTAGAGGAACTAGAGGATCTAGCTAGCATCCTGAATTGTCGCATTGATAAATTCCCGTCCACTTATTTGGGTCTTCCTCTTGGAGCTACTTATAGATCTATGACCATCTGGGATCCTGTCATTGAGAGCTTTGGGGGGAGATTAGCGACGTGGAAATCTAAATACCTGTCTAAGGGTGGTAGACTGGTGTTGATCAAAAGTTTTCTCTCGAGCCTGCCTATTTATTATTTGTCTCTGTTCCAGATTCCGAGTAGAGTTCTGAACATGTTGGAAAAGATCATGAGGGACTTCTTGTGGGAAGGTGGATCTGAGGACCATAAGATCCATTTGGTGGGATGGGATAAGGTTTGCAAGGATAAGGATGTGGGTGGTCTGGGTATCAAACAACTCAAATCCATGAATGTAGCTCTTTTGGGTAAATGGTTATGGAGGTTCGGAGAGGAGACTTCCAGCTTTTGGAGGGTTGTCACTGCAGGTAAATACGGTGTTTCCCACTTTGGCTGGGGAAGCCTTATGGTCAGGAGTCTGTATGGGTGCAGTATTTGGAAAGGAATTTTTAAGATCACCAAGGACTTCGCCAAAGGGATTCGTTTCGCGGTAGGAGCGGAGATAGAATAAGATTCTAGGAAGACACATTGGTGCGGAGATAACCCATTACAAGAAGACTTTCCGGAGTTGTACTCTATTTCTAAGAGGAAGACGTGGTCAGTCCAAGATTGCTTCCGGACAGAAGGAGAGGCGGATGGGTGGAACTTGGGGCTTAGAAGAAGTTTAAATGACTGGGAGATTGAACACCTTACGAGACTGTTATTGAGACTTCAGGATATCCAGCTCCGGCCTTTGGGGGAGGACAGAAGAGTTTGGCTTTAGTCCAAAGGCGGCTCATTTTCAGTTAGCTCGTTTTTCAAGACTTTGCAAAGAACTGAAGATCACCCCTTTCCGAGGAACACGGTTTGGAAATCCAAGATACCTTCCAAAGTAGCTTTTTTCACTTGGGAAGCGGCTTTAAACAAGATCTTTACAGTAGACCACCTAAGGACTAGAGGATTTATCTTGGTTAACTACTGTTGGATGTCCAAAGTTAGCGGGGAATCGGCAAATCATCTTCTTCTGCATTGTGAGATGGCTAAGGAGATTTGGAGCAACTTTCTGCATGACTTTGGGATGAGTTGGGTTATGCCGGCTACTCTTAAGGACCTCTTCTTCAGCTGGAAATCCAAAGCCTTTATTGATAGAGGGAACACTTTATGGAGAATGCTTCCTCTTGCGATTATTTGGGGCATTTGGAAGGAGAGAAATCAGAGAATCTTCGAGGGCAAGCAAGCAGATCTTCATTCCTTAATCCTTAACATTAAAGGGCTGATGTACTCGTGGTCCAAAATGTTTACGGAGTGTAGAGGCTTGTTCTTTGAAGACTTTGTCTTCCGGTGGGATCTTATATGTACTCGGGATGGGAGTTTGTAGGTCTTCTTTGTTTTTCTGGCTTGGTCTTTGCTTGTTTCGTCTTGGTTTAGTGTTGGTCATCTCGACCTCTCTAGCTAAGGCTGTTTTTTCCCGGCTTAGGCCCTTAATAAAGCTTATACTTATCAAAAAAAAAGTTAAAGAGTATTCACTACCAGGGATTAATTTTACCCTTCTTGGTGTTCAGGATTCGTTTCTTACAATGAAAAATGAAAACTAACTTCTATGCGGCAATCAATAGAAAGTTTAAGACAAACAAATGATGGTATATTCATAGTAGAAACAAGTATGGTTTCCACCATACATTACCTTAAAGAGGGGATCAATATCGCCATCTATATCAAACCAGCAGAACTCACTATTGATTTTTGAAGCAGTGTACAAAGCAAGTTCTTTCTGCATAAGAAGTTTTTATATGTAATAAGTGAAAGAATTTGTGAGCTTTACAGCCAACGATCACAAAAAATATGATTAAGAAGAGATAAAGAACACTAACGATAATGGTATTAAGTGGTTCTAAAGAAAGAGTATGCATCACAGTAATAGCAGAAGTAGAAGAGTAACAAAATCAAAGGGCCAGCAGACAATACTAATTTGGAGGTTAGGCAACATATTCAGTGGTTATAAATAACAAAAGTAAAATATAACAATACAGCATAACAGATATAAGGATGTGCATTTTGCGTTGCAAAACTAGAAAATAAAAATGGAAAGTAATAAAGTTATCACAATGCATATAATAGTTGGAAGAAAAAAAGGAGTCCCAAGCGATAATATTAACACTGGTAAGAACATGTATGCTGGAGTAGTACCTAGTGTGAGAACAGTTGGTGGCAAGATAAATGAGTTTCCAGTTACAATAAGTTTGCACAAAGGATCAGCCCAAGTCCATACCTATTTGCACTAGTTACGGATGGATTAACTTCCCATATTCAAGGAGAGGTCCCTTGGTGTATGTTACTTGCAGTAGATATAAACTGATTGATGAGACTTTTTTTTTTGTTAAGTATAGAATTTAGACTGGAGAGGGAGTAAATGCAAAACTAGAAACAATAGCAGGATACTTTAGAAACGAAGAGTTTTAAGATAAGTACAACCAAAGCAGAACATGTGTTGTCTAACCTTGGTAAAGATACTCATAGGGATGACACATTAGTTAAGGTTGATGGGCAAGATATACCCCACAAACGAATCAATTTCCTTATTTAGGTTCGATTATCCACAAAAATTGCAAGATTGGTAAGGATGTGACCATAGAATTAGTGTTGGGTGGCTAAAGTGGAGACGCACTTCTAGAATATTATGTGATCAACGTATACCTATCAAACTAAAGGGAAAATCTACAAAACAATGGTAAGACCAACTATACTGTATGGATCTGAGTATTGGGAGATTAAGTAATAACAGTTCATATAATAAGTGCCGCAGTCCACACAGATGAGAATGTTAAGATGAATGAGTGGAAAAACTAAGAAAGACACAATAAGAAACAAACACATTTGAGGACATTTAGGAACAGCCCCAATAGGAGATAAAATATATGGGAAAATCGATAGAGATGGTCTGGACACACCAGTGAGGAGTGCTTTAGTGCAAGTTGAAGGTCATATAGGAAGAGAAGAAGACCGAAATGGCATGGATTAAGGTGGGTAAGAAAAGACTCACTTGAAGATATATGCTTTGACAAAAGATATAGCTTTAAATAGAGCCATATGGCGAAATAGGATTCATCTTGCCGACCCCAAACACTTGGGATAAGGTGGTGTTGTTGATGATGATGATGATTAGCTTACTCGAATTTTGAAAACAAGTTAGACACTTCATTGATTCCAAAACATGCTTCCCTGTACAAGAAACTTGAATTTATTTCTTTCTTCCCTGGAGGTACAAATGCAGGAGGTAGTTCCATATAAATTTCCCATATGGAAATTGGAAGTTACCATGCAAGAATATGTAGCATATGCTGAAGTGGTACAAGGTACAAGTTACAGCAAGAATGAATTAAAAAACCCAAACAAAACAAGAAATATATAACAGCAGCTACAAATCAACCTTTTAGACTGTTTTTCCCTCCTTTCAATAGGGATACTTGGACATCTATTAAATATTGCAAATACCTCTAGGTAGCCCCTTCATGTTTGTCTTGCAATTTTAGAAACACATGTAAGATGAGCAAGTACCACATATACACCAAATCAGACTACAATGAGAAATTCCCAAGAAAGCAGGTAAAAGTGCCTGATATGACTACAAAACTGCAAATCTATTGAATTAATGTATCCAATGTCAAATTACAAAACCTGATAAAATGCAAGGCATTGGAGCACAAATTTTTCCATAGAATCTAATTCCAAATCCAAAACAGCGTCATAGTCTTTGACCTGCAAGCATTGTATCCAATTTAAGTACTTATTAGTGGCAAAACAATGCAAAAGAAGCTAAAAAGAGATTATCCAATACCGCATCACCATATTCTCCAATGGCATGGTAGCAGGAAGCACGTAAGTACAAGCACTCAATGTTCGAGCTCTCAATACTCAATCCAATAGATAAATCCTTGATGGCATTCCTGCAACCGTTAGTTTGGTCAATTTACCATGAAAAAAATTGTACTGATGACGAAACCACCAAAAAGAATTGACTCCACAAGTAAAGAAAAAGAGAAAGGGAAAATATTAAAGTTTTAGGTGTAGAGTCACTAAACCATAATATGCATGAGATTAAAATAGTTAATAATGTTAAGTTTCATCCTAGCATTCCTGGTGCTAACTTGACTAAAGTTTCTTGTGTAGTTTTGCTGTTAGAAAGCGCCTACATACTCATACCACTCCTTGCTGGAAAATTAATTAATTGTTATAAATCACTGCAGCAATTAAAGACTTGGCCGCTTCTGCCTTTCAGTGGAAGTAGAAATATCCAAATTCATCAGATATGTATAGTGCAGATTATGACACTAAAGGGTCAAGAGTGTTCATCAGAGTAGGTGCACAATTTACAGAAATAAGGCGAGAACTTGCGGTTTCCGTTCTTTGGGTTAAGCTCTAGGAAAGCTAATTAATTGGATTTGGGGAAGATGAAGGTGCTCTTAAGGATTGTGCGAAACAAACGGTGGGTGTTTGCTTGGGAGGCTTCCTAATTCCTATTACCCATCTTGGGATCCCTTTAGGTTCCCAATAGATATTCAAGAGCATTTGAAATCTAGTAATTAAAAGGGTGGAAAGGAAATTAGCTTCTTAGAAGGAAAGGTATCTTTCTTTTGGCGGTACAGTAACACTAAGTAAGAGTACTTTAGCGAGTCTTCTGGTGTAATATATTTCTCATTGAAGATGCATTATGGAGAACAGTCATAAGCCATAACTATGAGGCCCATAATCACGAGTGGGATAACTCGGATGTGACATCCTAGAAAGGAAGATGGCTCAATCAACTTAAACAGATAATCATGTATCAATCGGAAATTCTAGAGAAGTGGGACATAATCAAGTCCTTTGTAACAACTGTTAGCGGAGGGTGTGTTCCCGCGCACGTGTTGTGTTGGCCCGACGACCCGTTGGTATACATAGAGTTGAATCTGTGATTCAGGGTTAGGGTTAGGGTTAGGTTTAGGATGAAGAGAGAAGAGAGAAAAGAGAAGAAAAGGATGCCATGCGATGTCTCAAATGACTCCACATATATATATATATCATGCCCAACTTGCATAGACACTTGTGAAGTTGCCAACTGGGAACTCCCTTAGTGAAGACATCAGCAACTTGCTCATCTATCTTCACAAAGGGAGTACATACTTCCCCAGATACAATCTTCTCTCTGATGAAGTGGCGGTCCACTTCAATGTGCTTGGCTCGATCATGTTGAACTGGATTATGGGCAATGCTGATGGCGGCCTTGCTATTGCAGTATAGGCTTACAGACCCCGAGACTGGAAAGTCAAGTCCAACAACCAACATCTTCAACCAGAGAATCTCACATAGGGCCATTGATCTAAACTCTGCCTCTGCACTGGATCTAGCAACTACAAGCTGCTTCTTGCCGCGCCAAGTGACTAGGTTACCCCCAACAAAGGTGCAATACCCTGAAGTAGATCTCATATCATCCTTGGCACCTGCCCATTTTGCATTAGTGTACGCTCTACTTGCATGTGGCCATTCTTCTTAAAAAAGACATCAGCCAGAGGCTGACTTGAGATACCTAAAGATTCTATATGCTACCTCCAAGTGCATGTCTATGGGTGAGTACATGTACTGACTGATGACATTCACTGCATAGGTAATATCTGGTCTAGTCATGGAGAGATAGATCAATCTCCCAACTAGTCTCTGGAACCTCCCTACATCCTGTACTGGCTCACCACTAACATCCGCTAACTTGTGAATCTGTGATTCTGCTCTAAAGGTGTCTCCACTGGCTTGGATCCCAACTTGCCCGAATCTCTCAGCAGGTCTAAGACATACTTCCTTTGAGAGATGAAGATCCCTTGATTGGACATTGCAACTTCTATACCCACGAAGTACTTGAGAGGTCCTAGATCCTTGGTTTCAAACTCCCCTACTAGATGGCTCTTTAGCTTAGCCACCTCTTCTGCATCATTCCCTGTAAGAATGATATCGTTAACATATACGATGAGGGCAGTGGTATTCTTTCCTAGATGTTTCACAAATAAGGTGTGATCAGCTTGACTTTGAGTGTAACCCAACTTCTTCACTGCTAGGGTGAACCTTTCAAACCGTGCTCTCAGAAGTCCAAGGAAGGCTTTCCTCAGTCGACACACCTTACTGCTGTCACCTGGTGGGGTGAATCCAGGAGGAGGTACCATGCCTGATTTGCTGCTAGGGACAACAATATCCTGATGGAGTTTATCTTTGCCACAAGTGCAAAGGTCTCCACATAGTCAATCCCATAGGTCTGAGTATATCCCTTGGCTACCAGTCTCGCCTTGTACTTCTCCACTAAACCATCGGCCTTGTACTTCACTGTGAACACCCATCTACATCCAACAGGTTTCTTGCCTCTTGGCAAGTCGACGAGCTCCCATGTTTTATTCTTGTCCAAGGCCTTCATTTCTTCTACCATAGCAGCTTTCCATCTAGGGAGTGTCAACCCTTCTGCCACGGAAGATGGAATAGGAATAGTGGAAACGGATGTGATAAAGGCTCTGTATGAGAGGGGCAAGACATCATATGAAACAAAGTTGCTCAATAGATGTTGACTACAACTCCTGGTGCCTTTTCTCAAAGCAATGGGAAGATCAGAATCATGAGCAGAATGGGAAATGACAAGTATAGAGAGAGAGGAAGGATTACCTGGATCCAAGGATGGTACCACTGGTACTCTTCCGCTATAGACGATGAGCTCCTTCTAAGCTCCAGGAGCACTATCAATCACCTGCCATAGACTTTGAGCTCCTTCTGAGCTCCAGGAGAACTATCAATCACACTAGTAGCTTGAGTAGGTGGAGACCTCTCAAACTCTAGGGAAAGAGATACGGATATAGCAGGAAAAAGAACATTCCACCTCTCTTCAATACTACTCTCCCCTTGAAGAGAGGCGGAGGAGAAAAAAGGCAGTTCCTCACGAGAGGTGACATCCAGAGACCTAAACTTCTTCCCTGAGGATGGATGGTAACACTTGTACCCTTTATGGGTAGAGGAGTAACCAAGGAAGACACACTTTAACGCTTTGGGATCAAGTTTGGTACGATGGGGACCTAGTATATGTACATAACATACACTCCCAAAGATGTGAGGAGGGACTGCAAATAAGGAACAGCTTGGAGAAAGGACCTGAAGAGGAGACTTGAATTTAAGCACACGAGATGGAATTCTGTTAGTGAGATAGGCATCAATCAACACAACATAACACCAATAGGATTTTGGGACATTGGAGCCGATCAAAAGAGATCGAGCAACCTCAGTCAAATGACGCATTTTCCTTTCAGTTATACCATTTTGTTGAGGGGTGTAGCTGCAGGAATTCTGGTGACAAATCCCATGGTCTAATAAATATTGTTGAAGACCCCCATACATGTATTCTCCACCTTGGTCAGAACGAAGGACCTTGATGGAAGCACCATACTGGGTTGGAATCATTTTATGAAAACCTTTAAAGATGGAATGAACCTCATCTTTGGTTTTCATGAGATAAACCCATGCACACATAGTATAGTTATCTACAAAAGTAACAAAATAGCGGAAGCCAAATATAGTAGTAATAGGGGAAGGACCCCAAACATTAAAATGCACAAGATCAAAAGAAATAGAGCTTCGATTACCTCTGGAGGGATAAGAAGAGCGACAATGTTTAGAGAGCTCACAAGTCTCACGGTAAAGTCAAATAATAAAACAGAAACAAATAAAGCTAGAAATAAGTGTTTCATGTACTGAAAGGAGACATGCCCCAGACGGGCATGCCAACATAAAACTGAATCCGTCCTACGACTACTACTAAAAGATGACCGCAATGTTGTGGGCTCAAGAAGGCGTCCATCCAGAAGGTAGAGGCCATCAGCCTCACGTCCAGTGCCAATCGTCATCCTCATCTCTAGGTCCTGAAACACACAAATAGAAGAAAAGAAGGTACCACAACAGTTCAATCTTTCAATTAAAGCACTAATAGATAAAAGATTCGAGGTAAATTTGGGAACATGCAAGACAAATGAAAGTGGAAGAGTAGGAGAAGGGAGGACATCTCCTTTCCCAGATACAAATGATAAGGTGTCATCTGCAGTTTTTACCTTATCAAGACCAGAAAAAATGGAATATGTGAAAACTAAAGAGGACATACCCGTCATGTGCTTCGAAGCCCCTGAAATAATGATCCAAGTAGGACTAGATGAAGGAGTGGACAGAGGATGGGTATCTCTAATGATACCTGACTGAGCAAAGGATGATGTGGCAGAAGGACCATCCAGCTGTGAGAGCAACCGCTGAATGCCTTCACGCTCAAAAGCTGCCAAAGGACTGGGAGAAGTTATCGAAGAACTCTGAAAGGGCTAGCCCTGAGAAGGCACAAGAGCATCAATGCTAGCCGAATGGGCACCAGAAAAACTCGACTGGTCGGAACAAGGAGCAGAAGACTGAGGTCAACCATGTAGCTTCCAGCAAGTCTCCCTCAAATGTCCAAGGCGACCATAGAAGTCGCACTTGGGCATTTCCTTAGAGGAGGATGGTCGACCAACTGAAGGAGCCAAGAACTGTGGGGGTCTATTCCGCAGAAGTTGCTGAGGCTGAGAAGCAGATGCAAAGGCAGACCGATCAGGAGTGGGTGAGGATGTAACTAGCGTTGATCGCTCATGAACAAGAGACTCATCTTGGAGAGATAGTCTGCAGTTCTCCTCACTCTGAACATAAAACTAGACCTCAATGAGAGTAGGCAGAGGCGTCCTGCTGCTAAGGATCTGAATCGTGGCCAGCACATAGGAAGGGTTGAGTCTTGAGAGGAACTCAAATATTCGAACCTCCTCAAAATGCCTCTAGTACTTGATCACTTCATCTGGTGTAGGAGGATGATAGGAATAATAATAATCCAACTCCTCCCATATACTCCGGAGCGTCACAAAGTAATCGGAGAGGGACTTGTCACCCTAGCGGAGGCGAGAAATAATTTGCTTCAACTGTAAACTATAACAATGTTCTGGTGGTGAGAGTAGGTCTTCTTGGCAGTTTTCCAAACATCTTAGGCTGTGCGCATGAAAAGAAAACCCCGACTGATGTGAGGCTCCATGGAGTCGACAAGCCAAGACTAGACCGCGAGGTTCTCAGTTTCCCATTTCTCAAACATGGGGTCATCCTCAGACGGTTTAGGAGTACGTCATGTGCAGTGTCACATCTTCCCACGCCCTCCTATGAATAATCGGGCAGCTCTAGCCCACTCCAAATAATTCGTCCCATTGAGCTTCACCGATGTAATCTACAAACCGTGGTTCTCATACACCAATTGTTGCACCATATGTCCACCAGCGCCTCTGGAGGTAGCATTCGTGCTAACAATGGACCCTGAGGGAATGTCCGGGATTGGTGACGAGTATCCATAGCTAACCAGGATAGCTCGAAGGCTATGAATAGCTACAATAGGACTAAAATCACGCTTTGTGGATTTTACAACCACAGAAGGAGTTCCAGAAACAAGAAACAATAGCCGATGGTTGATTTACGCCCAATCGGACCTCCAAAACTCATCAAAAACACCCTGAGGAAGGGATATTCATCCCAAAAAGGTATGGAAGAAACACTTCTATGACCAAAAACATCATAAAGCAAGTCCAACCCATGAAAAGAAGTCTCAGAGTCAAGATTGGAGAGGAATTGGACCAAACCGCAAGTCCGAGAAGCCAAAAGCACCCACCGACGGTAACAGAGGGGAAAAATCGTCTCAACAACTTCAATACTTCATGGATCCAAATAAAATTGGTATCCGCATGTAGCTAACAATGCGGGTGGTAAGAACAAAGCAACAAACCCCCCAAAAAAGGTTGTTAAGAAATGATTTTTTTTCGAATATTCAAGGAGGAGCAAAAGACCAACCGGATGATCCCCCCAAAAATTCTACAAAAATCACCAAAAACTCTAAAAATAGAGATCTATTAGGATCTAGAGTTTGAGAAGAAGAGGGGTACCTTGACCGTACGGCCTTGATGACGTCATCAGCTCCCTCGTTGATCTCTGGTAGAACTTCCTTCAAAAACTCCCTTAGATGGCTCTGATACCAAGTTGAATCTGTCATTTAGGGTTAGGGTTAGGTTTAGGATGAAAAGAGAAAAGAGAAGGAAAGGATGTCATGTGATGTCTCACAGGACTCCACATACCTTTTTTGGAAATTTTCGGCATACTCCCCCATGTTATCTTTGAAATTTGACATAACCACCACACCCCCCACCCCCATGACCCGGTCCACTGTTATTGACTGTTACTGACTCACCATTGACTTAATAGTTTTTTTTAAAAGACGAAAATATCCTTTTCAAATAGCGTCCTTTCTTCCATTTGGGACATCTCTGAGTTTCACACCAGTTCTCTCATAGTCTATGACGTCTAGGGAAGGCATTGAAATCTCCTTGGGCAGAGAACATTGTAACAAAACCTATGATAATATATGGGGTGGATCTGCAATGCCATTCTAATCTAATGTTGCCGGTCAATCCACTTAAACCAATAAGATTTATTCCCCTCAATCTGTACACATCACAATGATTATGGGAACTTAAAAACTTTAGGTTAGCAATATTTTGAGAGCTCTGTGAGGCTTATTTGTTGTAGATATATGGGCCGGTGACCATGAACAACATCCTTTGCCTATCTTTTTAGCCATTGTTTACAGAAGCCAATTGTCATGGGACTTCTCTACTGAAGTGATCATCATTCTTATTGTTTGCATAATCATGGGGGTCTTGGATAGCTTCCGCACTACCTTCCCCCATTGAACATGTTCAGTAGCGTACGTGCTCTACCCCATCCTCCATGGTGTCGTTTTCTGTTTTGGACTGTGTTTTTGGGTGATTGTAGACTCCTTAATGATCACGAAGAAGTTAACGGAGGCAGTGGGTAACTCTTGTTTTTTGGTGGATACCACAGTCATTTCATTTGGGGTTAGGGGTTTTGGCCCAAACCCTCGTGTTCTAAGGTGGAAGAAAGGGACATTTTCGTCCTTCTAAGAAAAAATGTAAGTCAATTTTGAGTCAATAACAGTGGACCGGGTCATGGGGGGGTATGTCAGCTTTTACAAAATGTGGGGGGGTATGTCAAATTTCAAAGATAACATTGGGGGGGGGGGGGGTGTTATGTAAAAAATTCCCATCTTATTTATATGGAACATTACAAATGCCAAAAATACCTCTCAAAGGGAGGTATTTACAATACTACCCTTAATACGTATAAATACGTATCTAATAACACAATTGTTTCGCCTTTCCCCGACAAGTCAATCTTTTGGGGTAAATGGTTCTTTTTTGTATCGGTAAAAGATATATATATTAAAAGAGGGAATGGAAGGCTTCGAGAGCAAAAAAACACCCAAAGCCCCAAAAACACAAACCGCCAACAAAGAAAACCACTACGAGACCAAACAATCCTACCGAAAAACGAAATCTTCAAATCTGAAGGCTTAAGCTCGGGATTTGCCGACCCCCAATAATATAGCGTAGCTTTGATGTTCATGGTAATCTCGTCACTATTGGCCTCCTTGTCTTCAAAAATACGACGGTTTCTTTCTTTCCATAACTCCTACCAAATAGCAAAAGAAAACATCCTCCAAAGCACTCTACCACTAGAGGAAAAAGCCTTGGAAAGCCAACCATTGAAAGTGTCGAGAACCGAAAGCGGAAAGACCCAAGAAACCTCAAAGAGCTGAAGGAAGCGCTCCCATATCTCCTTGGACACACGATAATGGATAAGGAAATGGTTTGTCTTCTCCTCCTCCTGACGGCACAGAATGCATCTATTAGGCATTTGAATGCCACGTTTTCTGAGGTTCTCCACGGAAAGGATTTTATCAAGCGTGGCGCACCATACAAAGAAGAAGACCCGGACGGTATGGGGGTGCTCCAAAAACGCTTGGCTAGATAGGACGTGTGGCTCTGCCCTAGAAGGCTACTGTAGAGAGACTTGACCGAGAAAATCCCCTTATAGTCGTGATTCCACCACCTCTTGTGTCTTTTATGTCATCAACGAGTTGGACACCGTCCAACCGGTCCAACAAGGAAGCCACATTCTTCGCCTCCCAATCATTGATTCTCCTCCTGATCCCCATATCCCAAGAAATAGATCCATTCTCTCTAGAGGCCACCTCACTGATCAAGACTCTTTTCTGTTGGACAAGTCATAGATGGAGGGGAAGGATTCGGCTAAGGAAGAATCCCTACACCAAATGTCTTCCCAGAATCTCACCCGGTTCCCGTTTCCCACCTTGAAGCTACTCCCATTCCTTATCTCTCTTCTCATCTTGGAGATGCCTTTCCAAACTCCAACCCCATAGGAGGTAGACGACAAAGAGTTGTCCCACCCGTGGTTCTCGAAACCCTGTTTTACCAATATGATGCTTCTCCAGCGGAGTGTATTCCCACTGAGGGGCGTGTTAGCGGAGGGTGTGTTCCTGTACATGTGCATGTGTTTTCCCCAACAGGTCAATCTTTTGGGGTAAACGATTGTTTAAAATGGTATCAGAGCCTTAAGGCCTAGGAGGTCGCGGGTTCAAGTCTCCAGTGAAGTGTATTCCCGCTGAGGAGGCGTGTTAGCGGAGGGTGTGTTCCCGCGCACGTGTTTTGTTGGCCCGACGACCCATTGGTATACATAGTTGTTTCGCCTTTCCCCAACGGGTCAATCTTTGAGGGTACATGGTTCTTTAACATGGTATCAGAGCCGTAAGGCCTGGGAGGTCGCGGGTTCAAGTCTCCAACTGAGTGTATTCCCGCTGAAGGGGTGTGTTAGCGGAAGGTGTGTTCCCGCACACCTGTAGTGTTGGCCCAACAACCCGTTGGTATACATAGTTATTTCGCCTTTCCCCAACAAGTCGATCTTTTAGGGTAAATGGTTGTTTAACACGACATTCCATTTTCTAAAATTCAACTGTGTCAGACACCGCACAGCATTGTACATGTGTCAAACCCAACGCTCGTACTTAGAAAAATCTTAATATATAAATATACATATACACTAATATAAATGTCTGTATCCCCTTCTTCACTATTATTAATGTGCATTTTACTTGACTTCTATAACTATCAACTTACACACATTATCAACGTGAACCAAATTTTTAATTATAAATGTATCTCAAAAAATAAAATACATGGAATAAACAGCACGGATGAGTAGAGATATAAGGTTGAGGTTGGGTGTTTGACACTTTGTACTGTGTTGCACACCAACCTAAGTTACCCGGGTACAGCAGAGACACGGCCAGGATACATCATGGACATGGCATTTACACTAAAAAAAAATAAAGTGTCTGACATGGGTACAACATCCATTTTGCAGTGTCTGGCTAACATAGACACCAACACACAGAGTCCATATCTAAGTAGATCAATACGTATCAGGATTTCGTGATCGGTCTATAGACTCTATACAGCTCAGGGAGGCCTTGGAACTAGTTGATTGAGTTGAAAATAGTAGTGGCTTTGGGGACCAAATCAACAGATATTGACGAATTATAATTAGACGATCAGTTAGTTTGGGCATTAGAGCATTTTCGGAACCCCGCGAACATTATCAACATCTCAGATTTAATGGATACCTATATCCATAATATTATTTGGATTAGCTTTAAAGCATGGATAAATTCTATAATAGGGAAATTGTATTTGAATCTTCTAGGGGTGAAGCTCATTGTCACAAAACTGCGGGAAGAGGCAACATTTTGATGGAAGCAATATCAATCAAAAGAGACCGAAGACGAGAGGATAAGAAAAACACATGGGAAAAGATGAAGATTCAAGGGCAAAGCCTTTGCCCATGAAAAGCCTCTACTACTTCCAAACCCTGCATCAATGAGATAAGAACGTTGCAAAATATACCAAAGAAATTTATCGAAGTTCAATTAAGACTAATTTGACTCGGTAAGTTGTAGATTGTATATCAACTAGCCCTCTAGATAGAGGCAACCTGGAAGAAGTCTATACAAAGAGTTAATGATGAGAAAGAATCCGATGGCACCAGTCGAGAGATTTGCTAACACGGGAACACCACAGCGGAGGTTTTGAGGACTCCCAATGTCAACTACACATCTCAACCACCCACCTAATCTAGGTGATGTGTGCATAGTCAAGGAACTGCCCCACATCTGTCTGAAGAACCATACGTTAAAGTGCTGAAGTGCATGGAGGAGAGACGCTAGAAGAATTAGTTGATTAACATTATAGGAGACCTCTAGTACGACAAAGAGGAAGCAATTGCTTCAGTGTTCAAAGATGACATCCAAGCTGATAATGGCAAGACCTTCACAGCTTGATGGGTGATGATTTCCCACATGTCAGACCGACGAGCAATAGCTGTGGCCCAATATCTTCGGAATGAAATGCACTTCCAGTTCAGAGTCTGAGTGTAAGTGTATGACATATTGAGATGATTATAGATGGAGGCAGTTATGAAATTATGGTGGTTGAAAAGATTTGGAAACTAAGCCCCGTATTTGACTGTGACATTATTACAAATATTACGTCTTGATGCTTGGTTACTTTTATAGTTTTATTATTGAAAAGAATATAGAAACCCTACTTGCCATTTGGTCTGGCATGGTTCCTCGCATGGATGATTGTCACATATTGCTAGGGAGATCTTGCACTACCATATACCACTGTGCTAAAAGTATGTACAAGTGTGTAAGACATAAATTTAAAGCAAATCTCTTGCCATTAAATATGGGATCACCACCTAAGAAATTTGAAGGTTGCCATGACTTTCAGTAACGGCAATAATCTTTTCTGGTCGCTTGGATAATTAAGATAAAAAAAGAGCACTCCATTTGACACGCCTTCATGGGGCCCAAACGGAGACATGTTAAGGGTTGACTTTGGTCAAGATAATCTCCTTAGCATGTAGATCATCCTCACGAAAAATCAGTTCATTTTTTAAACTTCTACCCTTATCGAAAGTGCACTTAAAACGTCAACAGCAAAATGGATGGTTCAGAATTTTTAACTTGTAATCCACTTTTTATAAGGCTAGAAATGTAGAAACAAACTGATTATTGGCAATGATGATCTCCCTGCCAAGGAGATTATTCCCACTGAAAATCAGCACTTGACTCATCTCCATGTGGACCCCACAAAGACATGTCAATACTATATATATATATATATATAAAGAATTCACAATGTACAAAATGTCTCTACTTACCATTTCTAGCTAAAGAATCCCCAGTTACATTTACATCCCTCAGCATATGAGAAACAAGTAAGAATTATATCCTCTTACTGTCTGATATGGTCTATCATATAGCGTCAGCCAATCTCTACGGGCTATTCCATTTCTTTCCACTCAACAAAAAGTATTCATCGAATCTCCCTCTAACAAAAAAGGCTTTGTGAAACTTGGAGCCAAGCCTTAATCTACACTTCATCTATAGCTTTTTTGTACTTCATCTATAGTTACAATACCCATTGAGCCCCGAAAGATCTTAAGAATAACCCCCTTATAATCTCTAACAACACCCTGGATGTTGGCTGGACCCAGAGCCTCAAGATCGCTACCATCTAACATTAGTTTCGATAAACTCATTTCTGTTTCTTCCATGATGGGTCAGATTTCCTCCTCGTGTTACCACTATAAAGAATGTTACCCCAGGTTCCCAACTGCTTTGTAGACCTACCACTTTAAGCTCTCGAAATTCTTTTGATACTATAGATGATCCACAAGATTATAGAAAGTCTTCATTGAAAAGAACATTTGAAGCATAAATGAACCTTCTCGACAGATAGCCCACTAGAAGATAGGAACAATAGGTTACCTGTGCTCTCCCATCCCATGGGAGAGTAATCCACCCAAGTGATATGCTTTGGCAAACCTACAAAAATGTCATCAAAACTAATTTAAGTGCAAATGTTTTTAAGAGAAAATGTTGGAAAGAAGTATGGGCATGCAAATAGATCCAAGCTCCATAATAATCAGTCTAAATGAGAACACAGAGAAATGCAATGCAGATTGTCGACATCACCTTCCATCAATTTGTAGAACTTGTTTGAGGCATTCCGAAGCCTTCGTTGGATTTGCCAAATCTTGGTAAAACTGCCATATCATACATGCATCAAGGCCAACTTGTCAGAGATGTTCACAACTAAAATAAATAACTGATGAAATTTTGAAACAAGAAGTTAGCTTTTTTTTATGGAAATTTACGTCAAAACTAGAGTACTGATTAAGTTCATTCAATGCATTTCAAAACTTACACGATATATTCACGTAATTGAACACAACTGTATAATTTTGAAATTGTACAGACAAGTAATTGTTCAAACACTTGAATTTTTTATGACTTGTTGACCACATATATCAAAAACCACCATATGGTCCATATCGCCCCCATTCATCCCTATGTTGAACATTCCAAGAAGAAACTAATAAATGGCACCCAAGAGTAAACATTAACCCCTTACCAATTTTCATTGAGACTATAGATTCCCTCACTTTTTTCAAAAACCATACTGTCATCACACATATGAGACACCATAAACTTTTAATCCCGTGATTGCAAAAACCAGCAGATATGGGTGTGTATTGATTGTACCATATCAGTGTCAATCGATGCCAACACGATATAGCTACAAAAAAAAAAAAAATTTGCTCTGGGCAATGTATTTTGTTGGATATATTGAGATAGTGAATCAAGACATCAACTGGTATAATCCGTTACCCTGTAGAATATCTAAGACTCGGCTATCGATGTAAATACTCTATAGTGAAGCAGGCCGATATAGTATGATAAATAGCATAGTGAGCAATGTAGTCCAATATACTGCAGTGGACATGGTCCAACATGGGTGGCCAATACATTGTAAATCATGACTGCCCATACACATCACGATACCAATACTGGAAATAATGATTGATTAAAACAAAGCCTTTGTCATGCAAATGCAATAGCTCAAGCAACCATATTTCATAAGAATAAAAATAAAATGCTCATGCTTCTCACTTGTTTTATTGTAGAATGGTTCACCTTCAATTGATGTTTTTTTGTCTTTTATTCACAAAATCAAGTAATATATAGGTAGAGAAAATTACATCCAAGCATAAGTGACGCAGAACGGGAGACCGTTGGGAGGTCACTATTCACGTGACACTATTCACGCAACACTATTCTCAATGTTGTGGTATGATTTGAGCTTTCTAGGTCAAGATTGATCCAAAAAGAAAATAGAAATGGAGAAAGAAAAGAAAATAAGAGAGAAGAGATAGGGATAGGGATAGAAAGATAACTTCAGCTTCGCACCGAATGAGTTTGGTTTCGCACCAATAGAGGATGGCTTCACACCAAGTTTCCCTTCACAGAATCACAAGAGATTTCTCCAAAGAGATTTTCTATTTCTTTATTCATTATTTCATTTATTAAAATCAAAAGGTAAATCACCTTTAATAACTCCCTACTTCAACTTTTCTAATTCTAATCTAATTGAAATTAGAAACTCCTAATACAAATCTACTGATTGAAAATAAATCTCTCAAAATCCTAATTCTATTACAACTCAAAGAACCAATTTCTAAAGATAATAAAAACATGAATTACTATAAATAGTAAATAAGATCTACTTGATCGGGCATTGATTCGGTGTAGCATGGACGATTGTAGTAAAATGGTATAACAGATTTACCAAGATTTCACAACTCTCCTCACACACACATATGGGTGTCATGGGTAAGCCTTGGCTCATGCCAAGGTTTGCACAAGCCTAACCCAACAGAAGGCAGGTCAAAATACCTACACGGATACACCCTATGTTGCATTGATACGGGTACGGGTGTCGTAGTCCGACATGAGTGCAGAGTGTCCAATTAGGCGAATCTTGAAAAATAGGATCCGGGGAATTGGCAGTATACTTTATATAATTTGAAACAGAGTAATTACTTTTGTATGTACTAAGATAGATAATAGTGGATAATGTGATAGGATATCTAATGTCTAATACATGTACTTCCCCTGCTTAGAAGAATCCATGCAACATAGCTTACACCTAGCCTCGCCCGAGGTTGCTTATTTAGTCTAGGCCATCAATTTTGGCAAGGCTTATTCAATTTGAAGTCAAGCTCAAGTCCAAGTCTAGCCTACTTTTGTGTTGAACCATATATTCAAGCCCAAGACTGGTCCATGGGCTTGTAGATGCAACCTAAGTCCAAGCCAAAGCAGGCCAAACTTAAGAGCTCTTGGATCTGGCCAGAGCCATCAGCAGCCCTACACAAAAGCACAAAAGTAATTACATAGAGATATAAACATTAACGAGTTGAATGGTAAATATAGGCAAATAGAGTTTTAAATTGCATTTTGACTACATGCCTTGAGGCACACTTCGAGACAAAACACACTACAAAGGCCTCAAGGTGTGACCCCATAGGCATAGGCATTTTTTTTTTTTATAAGTATAAGCTTTATTAAGGGCCTGAGCCAGGAAACAGCCTTAGCTAGGGAGGTCAAGATGACCTACACTAGACCAAGACGAAACAAGCAAAGGCAAAGCCGAAAAAACAAGGACCTACAGACTCCCATCCCAGGTACATATAAGATCTCACCGGAAGACAAAGTCTTCAAAGAACAAGCCCCTACACTCCGTAAACACTTTTGACCACGAATACATTAGCTCTTGAATGTTAAGGATTAAGGAATGAAGATCTGCTTGCTTGCCCTCGAAGACTCTCTGATTTCTCTCCTTCCATATGCCCCAAATAATCGCAAGAGGAAGCATTCTCCATAAAATGTTCCCTCTATCAGAAAAGGCTTTGGATTTCCAGCTGAAGAAGAGGTCCTTAAGAGTAGCCGGCATAACCCAACTCATCCCAAAGTCGAGCATTTTGACCACATGCCTTGAGGCGTACTTCGAGGCAAGACACACTAGAAAGCCACCAAAGTGTCACAATATCTTTCCATCTCTCCCCACAACAGAAGAGTCCTTAAAATGCTAGAGAAATATCCATAGAAAAGATAAAAATACCATATCACACCCATTGAAGCAAACCCGTATTATTCAATAAACCTTGAAGTCGAATGTGCAAGCGTGCTCCTCCAGGTGCCAGTGAACTAAGCAGAAAGTACTCCCACACCGGCAATGCAACCCTGTTAGCCCCATCACTTCTTGCAACTCCAACCTTTGGAAGATTCTTCCTTCGATCTTTTGTTGGGGTATTTGGAAGGAGCGTAACAACTGCATTTTTCATGATCAAAGTAGCGAAGTTCTAGAGATTTGCTTTCGTATCGGAAGAATAACCATAGCCTAGGCATCTGACTTAAACGAGTTTCAAAATATTAGCTATGAAGACTTCACCGGTAATTGGGATTTTGTTCTCCTTGAAGACGTAGGTCTTTGAGTCTTTCTAGTTTGGTTGTTGCATTTTCCTATAGTCTTCTATCTTCTTTTTGTATATATCCCTTGGGAATGCTTTTCCCTTTCTCATGTATATTCACTGATACTTTATTACAATCCTTTTGTTACTGATACAAAAAGAAGGATTGGTCTGGCCGCGATTTTCTTTGACACCAAGTGTAGTCTACTAGATTTCCCAATTACTTTGGGTTCCCCATTTTTCCCGCATATAATCACCAGATTCACCACTTTACTTGTATAGTTACTATCTAACTGAGCTGTTTATCTAAAATATGGTGGGAGCATGAGGCTTGCACCTTGCGCCTCCACCTTTTAGAACGCAAGAGACAATTTTCCTTTTAAAAATACAAAGCAAATTGCAAAACAAGGAAGGCGGACTTAAATTACATATCATTGTTGAGAATTCAAGAATAGACCGTATCCCTATACAATGAATACATAGGTGAAGTTGTATAGAGGAGGTAGAAAGAACTGGAAAATAGTCCAAATATCAGATCCTCTCCATCAATAATTCTCATTGCAAGTCACTTAAAAATAGGTTATGAGAATGGTCATAGTTATTGAGTTAAGTACCAACAAAAAAAGATAACTAATTTAAATAGAGAAATACAAGAAACGTACTAATATACCCTCAATTAATGTGAAATGAAACATCGTATGTAGCTTTGCAAGAGTGAAACCTATGACTAATTTCCTAAGTCCATGTAGAGATCGGGATTACAGAGCATAAGATACGATGAGTTATTTTACAATTTAAATGATCAGTTAATGTGAAACTCAAACTAACTATTGATTGTTGCACTAGTTACACTTGAACTAACTACTGAGTGTTGCACTAGTTTTAACATCCTTCATAATCATAATTCTACTTTTTTTTTATAAGCATAATCATAATTCTACTTACTAACCAAAAACTCAAAAAGCAATTCTCAATTGATAAGTTTTGATCCAAGGGCCTGGGTTTTCACTCTTGCTTGAGCTTAAAAGGAAAATTGAAAGAAAAAAGAAGTTAGGGCTCTCAAGGGAATACCCTGCATGAACTCTTACATTTCAGAGTTCAGAAACGGGAAAAGAGAGGTGATTATAACCTGTTATAGGCTTCTAACAAAAAAAGGCATATTAGGGAAGTTTGTCATACTCAAGGGAGCGTTTAGAAAGACCATTTGAGGTGGGTGAGGTTTTATGCTCCATCTTTGACTTGGCGGGGGATAAGGCTCTGGGCCCGGATGGCTTCACCTTAGCTTTCTTCAAGCAATGCTAGGAGGTTGTGGGGACGGATTTTATGAAAGTGGTGTTAGAATTTCAGGAGGAGTACTTGAACTGCACGTCCAATAGTACTTTTATAGCCTTGATTCCTAAGAAGCAAGGGGCGGATGACAATGCAAATTTTAGACCCATCAATTTGGTGGGCAGTGCTTACAAAAACATTGCCAAGATGCTTGCTACTAGAATCCGCTTTGTGCTTTCCTCGGTTATCTCGCCGACTCAAGGAGCTTTCGTTAGGGGTCGTCAAATCTTAGATGGGGTACTCGTTGCTAATGAGCGTATTGATTCCAGATTTAAGTCGAAGGAGCCAGGGTTAGTGTGCATGATTGATATGGAGAAGGCTTACGACCATGTAGACTGGAGGTTCCTGGACTATATGCTTCACAGGATGGGTTTTGGGGACAAGTGGAGATTCTGGATCAGAAAATGCATCTCGTCTGCCGCCTTCTCCATTCTAGTTAACAAATCCCATGCAGATTACTTTTAAAGCTCTAGGGGGGTGAAACAGGGGGATCCATTATCCCCATTCCTTTTTATTGTAGTGGCGGAGGCTTTGGGGAGAATGATCTCTAGAACCATAGACATTGGAGAGTAAGAGGGCTTTGTGGTCACCATAGGCGCTCCCGCGATCTCTTATCTTTAGTTTGCCGATGACACCCTTGTTTTTCTTGGACCCTCGGTTTCTCAAATCAGATTCCTTAGAGGACTTTTATGTTGTTTTGAGGCAATTTTGGGGTTGCGTGTCAACTTGGCCAAAAGTAATACGTTGTGGGAGTTGTGGTGAATTTACCAGCGTTGGCTAACATTTTGGGTTGTACCATTGACACTTTTCCAGCTACCTACTTGGGTCTGGCTTTAGGGGCCTCTAACAGATCCAAGGCCTTATGGGCCCTGGTTATCGAGTGCTTTGAGAAGAGATTAGCCTTATGAAAATCGCGTCACCTCTCTAAAGGGGTAAATTGGTGCTAATCGATAGCACTCTTTCCAGCTTGCCTATCTACTATTGTCCCTATTCTCGATGCCGTGTAGTGTGGTGCTTATTTTGGAGAAGCTTATGATGGACTTCCTGTGGCATGATAGAGAGGACAACCATAAATTTTACCTTGTGGCCTGGAAGTCTGTTTGCACTCCTAATGCCAAAGGGGGTTTGAGGTTCAATCGTTCAAGAATATTAAAGTGATGACCAGGCTCTTTTGGGCAAGTGACTCTGGAGGTTCGGGGTGGAGTTTCGTAGTCTATGGTGGAGGGTCATAGAGGACAAGTATGAGGTGATGCACTTCGGTTGGGAGAGTGGTTTGGCTTGGCTCGTCATCTGTATGGTTGTAGCGATTGGATGGGCATTTTGAAGATTTCAAGGGATTTTGCTAGAGGTGTTTGCTACAGCGTAGGTGCAAGGGACAATCAGTTTTTGGGAGAACACTTAGTGTGGCGATTCTTCTTTCAAGCTCGACTTTCCGGATCTGTTCTCTCGGTTTGAGAGGAAGACCTGGATCATTCTGGATTGTTTCTGTAGTGGTGAGGATCCTATGAGGTGGAACTTTGGTTTTAGGGGCAACCTCAACAACTGGAAAATTGATTCCTTGTCTAGGCTACCTATTCGGCTACAAGATGTTCATCTCTTGCCCTTGGTTCAGGATAGGCGAGTGTGGATCTGGACTAAAGGAGGCTCGTTCTATGTTCGTTCCTTCTATGAGGGGTTAGATTGTTCTATAGGTATCGGCTTCCCTGTCTCACTGCTGTGGAGTTCTAAAGTCCCGACCAAGACCGATTTCTTTGTGTGGTTGGCCTCGTTGGAGAAGATCCTGACAATGGATCATTTGATTTTTAAAGGGATTATCATTATAAACTTTTGTTCAATGTGCAAACATGATGGGGAATCTGTTAACCATTTGTTGCTGCATTGTGATGTAGTTTGGGAAGTCTGATATTTCTTCATTTTGGAGTTCGGGTCGTCTTGGGCGATGTCGGGCTCTTTTAAGGACCTCCTTTTTAGTTGGCATTCTCGTGCAATGTTTGCTAGAGGGCGTATTCTGTGGCGTATGCTTCCTTTCGCAATTTCTTGGGATCTTTGGAGGGAGAGAAATATTAAGAGTTTTTGAAGGAAAGAATGTAGATATGGCTTCGATCATCCTCAGTATAAAGGGTTTGTTGTATTCTTGGTCGAAGGCATTCTCAGAATGCAGAGGGCTTTTTTATGAGGGTTTTGTTTTTCAATGGGCCTCTATATGCTCTGCGGATGTTTGACTTGTAGCTCTTTTGGTCTTCTTGTTTTCTTTTTGTTTTCTGCTTGGTCTCAGGTCTTAGGAGGTCACTTCGACCTCTATAGCTAGTTCCCATGTATTGTCTTGGCTTTTGCCCTTTTATGCTATTTATACTTGATCAAAAAAAAATGTACATCACAATTGCTCATCTAGATCCAGTTAACCAAATATAAAGAAAATGTCTAACGACAAACTTACCTTCTGCAAGTGGTCACAATTTTTGGCAAGATGACCATAATTGAGGAAAGACATTTTTCATGAATGATTTTCTAGGGGGTATCTCGCATATTATTGTTGCATTGGGATTAATAAATTAAAAGGAAGTAAGAATCACCTAAGAATATGCATTTAGTGTTTCATCTTGAACAACTGTGCTTTGATTTTAAACGAAAAGTTAATGCAGATAGTTGTGCATGGATACCTGGGCTAGATGGGCCCATCCCTCGAGGAAATTTTGATCAAGTTGTATTGATTTCATGTGGGCCTCTTCAGCCCTTCCATACTCACCAACTGAAGATAATGCCAAACCCTATAGAAAAATTAAAAATTGCTCGATCAACATTAATAATAACATTTTACTTAGAAAAAAATAGGTGAATTTCTATCTACATAAGTGCCTTCAACTCTTGAATCAGAAAAATTAGGATCTTTGTAACTCACTAAATATGTGTATGCAGATTTATTATCCTTATCAAGCTTCACACATAAAGACAGGTCTTCCACAGCTGCATTGTAATCCTTGAACTTGAAATTAACAATTCCTGCATTAATTTCAGACCTAGTTACAATTTGTGACATGGAAAAGGAGTCCAAAATTAGATGGTATATACAAATAAAAAGAAAATTATTTCTTTGTTGCTCATTATATTAGAAATTCATGAATATAGTCATATGGATTGGTCAAGGCACTAATTGTGACATCAAGGTTATAAAGCAATAGCATCTATAACGTAAAATGTCATAAGCATCTAACAAAGGCTACATCATATACAATGGTTGCTGTTGTACGCTTTGATTTCCTTTTCCCAAACTTAAATGAGCACTATCACTAGCATATCTGTTTCTATACCAACAGTGTGGGAAATTGAAGAAGATGCAGATAATCATCACTGGCGTAGAGAGAGGGAGAGAAAGAGAGAGATTTTCCCAAACTTAAATGAGCACTATCACTTGCATCTCTGTTTCTATACCAACGGAGTAGGAAATTGAAGAAGATGCAAAAAATCATCACTGGCATATATATATATATATATAGAGAGAGAGAGAGAGAGAGACTTAAGTGTATCAAAGGGGAAAAATTGTTGTAATATTAAATAATTGTGCACGAAAGCTCAGTCCAACCAACTTACCCCTTTCATGTAAGATATCCGATGAGTTTGGCTCAAACTCTAATGCCTTGGTCAAATCTTCAATGGCCTGAAACACAAGACATGTTAAATAACTGTATATGCTATTAAAAGATACATGTTATGCAATGGATGACACACGTCAATTTGTTGATACATGGCTTGGGTGTTAGGTGTGTACAAGCACTGACAACTTCTATCAATTTGCTAACAAAATTTGAAGGTAATTGGTGCACAAGAAAATAGATGGCCATCAAACTTATACATCATAAAGTATAGAACTCTTTGAACACTTCTCCCTTGAGACCTTGAATTAGGGTACACAATTTTATTTATTTTTGATAAATAACAGGATTGTATTAATAAGAGGGAAAAGTACTGCAAAGGGAAAAGAATTCCCAAGAAAAAACACGGCAAAGAAAGGAACAAACTAGCGAAGAGAATTCCCAATGAACAACGATTCTCTGCGAACTCCTTCCGTAGCTAAGGTATCTGCTACTTCATTTGCTGCCCTCAAAGTGTGGGAGAAGATAATAGTCTATCCTCTAGCAAGCTCTCGAATGTGCTCCAACAAACTTTCTAGCCTCCAAGGACCTGCCCCTTCATTAGACACCCATTGATTGGCATTCACAGAATCGCCCTCAACTATTAAAGGGCCAGAATAAGTGCTTGTAAATCCTCCATCGAGAAACAAATATTTGGTGCTTTGTTCTAGTAGTTCACTGGAAATACAATCATTTTTGTAGCGGATGTGGAAATTCTCAGGCATGAACTAAGGCTTTTCAACCTTTGAAGGAGCGAAGAGAAGATGAAAAAAGGATGGCAAGGACAGAAGAAAAGGAACATAGGGTCTTATGTTGCACAACCAGCCCCTAATCGCTTTTAAAAATCATGTGTATCTCTATTAATTGTGGGACAATAGATCAATGTGAAAGGAAAACACAAAACTACCCCTATTACAAGTACTGGCAATAAAACTACGTTGCAAATAATAACATTTTTATATTATTTAGTTTCTATTAATACAAATTCAGGGAGTTAGGCTGACGACAGCTACTTTTTTTAACCATGCTAAAAAAAGATAGCCTTTTTAAGTTAAGTATTATTTCTTTTTGTATTTGCATCATGCTAAATGTATTGAAACTTCTAATATTGCAAAGCTTTTTAGTACAATTTGTTACAATATATGCTTTTGTTGAAACAAACAAGGAAAATGTTAGGCGTTAAGAAAAGAACAATAAGTACAACAGGAAATCAGAAAAACATAGAAGTATCTATGCAATATCTGATACGCAATACCAATGCTTTCGATAATTAATTTTTAAAAAGAATTGAAGTATTGAATACCAATATCATATCGCGACAATATGTGTACATTCGGCATATTGAAGCATCCAGGTATCACAGCCCATTTCTAACACTTCACATTTAATTTCAGATCATCATACCTATGATCATAGTTTAAAAAGGCGTTTGAGGCTTAAGCCTCGAGGCGCCCATAAAAAGCCTCGAGTCTTAAGCCTCAAAGTACATTTCTGAGGCTTAAGCCTTAGTTCAGGGAGGATATTGTTGAAAATAAGGTTGTAACCAGTAGATGAAGGTTGTAGAGAGAAGAGGGAAAAACCATAATGGAAGCGGAAGAAGGTGGAGAAGGAGATTAGGGTTTGAGAGAGAAGTTGTGGGAAGAGGAGAGAATTAATAATTAATTCATTCTCTCTCACACACTATATATATATATATGATGGGTATAAACCCTACAAAGAGTAGCACTATTCACATGACACTATTCACGTGAATAGTGAAAACCCAAAAAGAACACCACGTAGGAAGTGGGACGCAGCCAACTTGAGACACCCACGTGGGTGTATTACATAAACTCTAACACTCCCCCTCAAGCTGGTGCGAAGATATTTATCATGCCCAGCTTGCCAATCAAGGTATAAAGAATAGACTTGTTTACCCCCTTTGTGAGTATGTCGGCAACCTGTTCAAGTGTTCTCACATATAGAGTACAAATCAATCCTTGTTGAAGTTTCTCTTTGATGAAGTGACGATCAACTTCAATATGTTTGGTCCTATCATGCTGGACTGGGTTGTGAGTAATGCTCATGGCAACCTTGTTGTCACAGTAAAAGCTCATCGGCTCTGTCACCTAGAGTCACAGTTCCTCAAGCTTGGTACTCAACCAAAGGAGTTCACACACTCCATGTGCCATAGAGCGAAACTCTACCTCTGCACTGGATCGAGCTTCAACCGGCTGCTTCTTGCTTCGCCAAGAGACAAGGTCTCCTCCAACAAGGGTACAATATCCTGACGTAGACCGACGATGGGTAACTGAACCTGCCCAATCTGTATCAGTATATGCTTCCACTCTAAAGTGTCCATGTTGACCGAATAGTATGCCACGACCTGGAGAGCCCTTGAGGTAGCGAAGAACTCAATGAGCTGCCTCAAGATGTGATGACCGTGGTGCATGCATAAACTGACTGATAACACTAACAACGTAAGCAATATCCAAAATGGTGTGTGCAAAGTAGATCAGCCTGCCAACCAATCGCTGAAACATAACGACATCCTCAAGGGTGTCACCCTCCTCAAAATTTAGTCGATGGTTCAGATCAATTGGAGTCTCTGCTGGTCGAGCTCCCAAATACCCAGTCTCATCCAGAAGGTCCAATATATACTTCCGTTGAGAGATGAAGATGCCCTTCTGAGACCGAGCAACTTCAATTCCCAGGAAGTATTTCAGTGGCCCCAAATCCTTTGTCTCAAACTCCGAGGACAAGAAGATCTTCAACTGTTTATATCCTTAGGATCATTCCTAGTGATGATAATGTCATCAACATAGACGATCAATGACGTGGTACTAGTCTGTTGATGCTTCACAAACAACGTGTGATCGGCCTGACACTGCTTGTAGCCCACTCGTCTGATCGCACTGCTAAACCGCTCGACCCATGCCCTTGGAGACGGCTTTAGCCAATACAGGGCTTTCCTTAACTTGCGTACTTTGTTGTCACTTCCAGCAAGTGTCAACCCAGGTGGTAGTTTCATGTACACCTCTTCTGTCAGATCTCCATGCAGAAAGGCATTCTTCACATCTAGCTGAGACAATGGCTGGCAGCTAAGGATAGAAGAACTCTGACTAAGTTCATCTTGGCCACAGGTGCAAAAGTCTCCTGATAGTCTATCCCATATATCTGAGTGAATCCCTTGGCTACCAGCCGTGCCTTGTATCGTTCGACTGACCCGTCAATTTTATGCTTCACTGTAAAGACCCATTTGCACCCCACAGGTTTCTTTCCTCTGGGTAGTTGAACAAGTTCCCATGTTTTGATCTTCTCAAGAGCCTGCATTTCATCCATTATAGCTTCTTTCCACTTTGGGTGACTAAGTGCGTCTGCAACACTGGAAGGCAAAGAAACAGAGGAGGCAATACTGACAAAATTCTGATATGACGGAGACAGAGACTGATACGAGAAAAAATGTGAGATAAGGTTTTCCGTACAATTCGTACACCCTTCCGAAGTGCAATAGGGAGGTCAACATCAGTGCTCATATGATCATCAGAAGTAGGAGATGCATGTGGCTCAAGAACACTAATAGGAACTAAGGCAGGGACAGAGGCAATACCTGGAACTAGATCCGAGGGGAAACTTGTAGATGTAGGCACAAGGATAGTGGCTTGTCCTTTCTTCTTGGTTCTGACATATACACGCACATCAGCTGCAGTAGTAGAAGTGTCCTTGTCACTAGACTGAGGTCCTAGTATAGGAATAGAAACAGGAAGAGGACTGGGGACACTCTCTTCTGCAACATCATGCTCCCCTTGAAGAGAGGTTTGCTCACCAAAGAAGGGGATGGACTCAACGAAGGTGACATCCATAGAGATGAAGTGACAACGGGTAGCAGGGTGATAACATTTGTACCCTTTTTTATTAGAGAAGAAGATGCACTTCAAGGCCCGCGGATCTAACTTATCCCTCGAAGAACGATGAATATGGACATAACAAACACACCCAAAGACCTTTGGAGGAACAACGAAAGCCGGGCGGTAAGGAACTAGGAGAGATAGGGGAGTCTAAAATCCGAGAACCCGATAGGGCATACGATTGATGAGATATGCATCAAGTAAGACAGACTGAGACCAATAGTGTTTTGGAACCTGCATGCCTAACCGGAGAGCACACTCAACTTCAAGAAAGTGATGGTTTTTTCTCACAGCCGTCCCATTCTGTTGAGGTGTGGAAGGGCACGAGGTCTGATGAACAATGCCATGAGATGCAAAGTAGGATTTAAGACCCCCATCGAGATATTCCCCCTCCCCTGGCCCCATTGTCAGAGCGAAGAATCTTAATAGTGGTATGGAACTGAGTGGTAACCATCTTATGAAACTCTTGGAAAATGGATAATACAGCATCTTTGGTTCGCATAAGGTACACCCAGTTACAACCACTAAAGTCATCTACAAAGGTAACAAAGTACCGATATCCAAACAAAGAAATCAGGGGCGCGGAGACCCACACATTAGAATGCACAATAGAAAAAAGAGTAGTACTTTTATTCTCATTAATGGGAAAAAACAGAACAACAATGACTTTGCCAGTTCACATGTTTCACAATAAAAGGGAACTGCAGAAACAGAAGAGAAAGTATGAAAGACATGCTTTAAAACGGACATGGGTACATGACCTAGCCGGTTATGCCAAAGCATTAACTGGTCTTTATTGACTTTACTACTACTATTGATGTTGGACTAGTGTGCAGATGAAGAAACCAAAGAATCCAGGATGTTTAAGCCACCGTCCTCACGTGCACTGCCAATCGTTCGCCTCGACTTCAGATCCTGAAACACGTAGTGAGAAGGAAAAAACGTTACACTGCAGTTAAGACTACTGACGGATAGTAAATTACCGATGAATTAAGGAACATGCAAAACGGAAGACAAAGAGAGAGTTGGTGTGGCATGAACATCCCATTTTCCAGAGATAGAAGAATGGGTGCCATCAGCTATCCAAACTTTATCATGACCAGAGCAAATACCATAACTAGAGAAAATGGAGAACATACCAGTCATGTGATCAGATGCCCCTGAATCAATGATCCAAGAAGGGCTAGAAGGTACAGTAGAGTCAGAAAAAACACTCCTAGTACTTGTGTGAGCAAATGCAGACGTGGAAGTAGAGGCTTGGCCATTGAGTTGGGCCATCATGAGACGAAGTCGCTCAAGATCTGCAGGAGAGAACGAGTCTATCCCCAGAGGAGGTAGACACTAGTGGTGCGGTGTCCTGAGTGACTAAGTGAGGTCCATGTTTTGTTGATTGATGCTGACAAGAAGTCAGGGTCAATCCTGGAAGACATCCATGGAACTTCCAGCAAGTGGCTTAGATATGGCCCATGCGACCGCAGTGATCACATTTGGGTCTAGGTCAGTCCCCAGACTCCTTCGGATTGGATGTCTGGCCTTTCTGATTGGTAGCAGCCAAGGCAGAGCGGTCCTGAGTATCACTCCCACTGCGGAGTTGCACGGCAGAGCGGCGACTGTCCTCCCCCTAAATGTAACCATAGACCTGTGCTAGAGAGGTGAGAGCAAGATCACTGCCAAGGATCTGAACACGAGCTCCCTCAAAGCTTGGATGAAGGCCGGAGAGAAACTAGAAGATCTAGGAACTTTCAACCATCGCCTTGAAGGACTTGACGTCATTTGCGCACTTGGGGGAGTAACTCTGGTAGTGATCGACCTCCTCCCATTTGCTTCGAATGGAAGCATAATATGTAATAAGCTTTATCTCCCCCTAACAAAGACAAGATATCTCTTGCTCTAGTTCATAGTGCTTGGCGAAATTGCTCACCTGGGAGTATGTCTGAGATACAGCATCCCAAACATCTTTGGTCGTTGGTAGGAACATAAACTCTTTGCTGATCTGGGTTTGCATCGAGTAAAGAAGCCAAGACATGACAGTCGGGTTCTCCATAACCGAAATCCGGTGAGATTTGTCCTTCGAATCTGGTTCTTTAGTAGCCCCGGTCAGATACTCACTATAGCCATAGCCCCCAATGTATATCAGTGTGGAAGTCTTCCATTTCAGGAAGTTGGTGCCATCGAGCTTCACAGTGGTGATGCAGAGCTAAGGGTTGTGATCTCCATGAGAACCATGAGTCACAGGACGATCCTCAAAGGAAGAACCAAAAATCCCAGATGTGGCCCCGGGGGAACTCATCGGAGTAGGACCACCGAAAATAGCAGATAGTGTACCGGAGGCTCCCAGAAAATCGAAGCGAGGTCTAGAGGATCCCTAAAGGCCCAATGAGTGGTGCGCCTAGGACAGGAGGGCCCAGATAGGTCTGATTTTGGAAGAAAATTAAAACCCAAAAAATAGCCGGGGGATCTGGGTGATTTTTGGAAACTAGGGTTCCGATGGTCAAAATTCGTCGAACCAAGTTTTGAACTGTTCCACGAGCAGTATTGAAGAGGGCGGCAAGTCAGAGGGGCCTGCTGTTGCACGAATCTCACAAAAATCCAAAACCCAAAAATCTGAAAATCGGGCCGATTTTTGGAAACTGATGATCCAGCGGTCAGAAAAAAGCGAAACGACTTTCTGACAGTCCCTCGATGAATATGGGAGAGGGCTGCTAGGGAAGAAAACCCTACCATCGTGCGGATCTCAAGAAAATAAAAAAATCAAATATCCTTGAAAAAAGTATTGGCCGGAAAAACCTGAAGAAGCTTGAGAAGAAGACAAACTGGATCTCTGATGCAGCTGAAGGAAAAAACTATCCAGGAAATAAGAGCCTCTGGTGTTTTGCCTCAGGATTAATCCCCGAATAGCGCAGGAATGATCTCTGTGATTTCCTCAAAAGTTCTCCTCGGCTCCGGATACTAACATTACCATCTTAGATCGGAATGGAGTCTCTAGGGGACAAAGACACGTGCCCTAGAGCTACTATGCTCTAATACCATGTTGTAAATAAGGTTGTAACCAGTGGATGAAGATTGTAGAGAGCAGAGGGAAAAAACTGTAATGGAGGCGGAAGGTGGAGAAGGAGATTAGGGTTTGAGAGAGAAGTTGTGGGAAGAGGAGAGAATGAATAATTAATCAATTCTCTCTCTCTCACACACACACACACACACACTATATATATATGTATATATATATAATGGGTATAAACCCTACAAAGAGTAGCACTATTCACGTGACACTTCACACGGCACTATTCTCATGAATAGTGAAAACCCAAAAAGAACAACACGTGGGAAGTGGGACGTAGCCCACTTGAGACACCCAAGTGGGTGTATTACATAAACTTCAACAGATATAGCCTCGAGGCATACCTGAGGCTTAAGCCTCAGATTTACATAATAAAATCCAAAACCTTGAACCTATGATACTCAGATACCTGTACTAGTGCCTCGTACCAGTGTCGTGTCGTGTCGATACTGATTCGAACACCAGACACTCTACTGACACGTACCCCCACGTATCCTTCATAAAACGTTGAAAAAATTAGAAAAAAAATTTTGAACATCAAAATAGGATCATATCCGTATCCGTGTCCTTGATTTTGGAAAATGTCGAGTCGTATTCCCGTATCCATGTCCGTATCCGTATCTGGGCATCATAGCCCTGAACCCCCTTTTTAAATTATTTTTTTTTTACTCTTTTCCATTCTTTTTTTACAAAATACCCTCCCTACTATTCCTTTACGTTAAAAAAGGCCTACAAGATTTCATTTTGTTATCTAAAACTCTTTATTTTGGGAGAAACACTAAATCTAACCTTTCATCCTAGTTTTTCCCATTTATAGTAGATTAAATGAAAAGAAGATGATGATGATATTGGAGATGAAGAAGAATAGAAGATTGATGATTTTTGTACAAGGATAGGATTTGGATTTGTGTACATGTTATTGGACTTGGTGTTTGTCTGTTAACTTGTTAGATTTTAGCTTTTACTACATATAGACTTGCTCTACTTTCCAAACTCTTATCGTGTTAGTTACTTTGTTAGTATTGATATTTTATTAGTAGACACTAGACAATAGACTTAGCTTATTAACTACTTAGATTTCGTAATTTAGTTATGTGCTTTATGCTTTTTAAGATTTGATATCAGCATTCATGCATTCAGCCAGCCAGAGTCCCGACAACGTCATTCCTAAGGTAAAAGTTATTGCCTCAGTTACTTTTATGCTCAATTAAGTTATTTTTCATATGGGAGTTGAGGCTTACGCCTCAGTACCGCCTTGAGGCTACACCTCGCCTTTTTGAGACAAAACGCCTCAGTTCCCGAACTAGCCTTTTTAAACTTTGCCTATGATGTCTTTATTGTACTAAAATAACATAGTCGGTCGATTTTAGATATTTTCCCCCGATTTACTTCTTTTAATGTTTTTGCATATTCCATTTAGTTTTTTGCACTCGAAATATTTTAACTTACTACTACGATCAAAGAAGACCATGGTTTAAACTCTTGGGATTGGTTTGGAGATTCTCAGTGCCCGAGTTCAAGTTGTCTCGAATAACCCATTGTGAGACAAACACGAGAAACAAAAAAAATGCTTTAAAAAATTCCTAAAAGATATGCGGAACATCTGGAAAATCTAAAACACAGATATGTACAAAGAATATGACAATAACAACATAGACATGTGATATAATCAGTAAATGTCCACTAGAAGAGAGAGAGTTAAGAAAAAGAAATTCTCATAATCTTATTATAGACTAGAAATTACTAAAAATCAAAAAATTGAAACAATGAAAATTTTGGAATACACCTAAAACCATCTTTAAATTCACATTTAGATCTAATGACCACATGCAATTTAGAAGAGAAAAGTATGAAAAATATAATTTTTTATAATTCTTTATTTGCTGGAAATAACTGAAAAATCAAGGGTTTAAAATAAAAGTGAAAAGTTTTAGAATGAGCACAAAACCATCTTCAAATTACCTAACAATTCAGATCTAAAGACTACATGAAATTTAGAACAGAAAAAATAAGGAAACAATTCAACAACTTTTTTTATTTACTAGAAAATACTGAAATATAAAAAATAAAAATAAAAAGTGTAAAAAAGGGAAATTTTTGGAAAGCATCCACAACATCTTCAAAATAACTAACACATTCAGATCTAAAGAGCAAAGACTAAATACTACATGCAAATTAGAAGAGAAAGTAAAGAAAAACTATAATAACTTTTTATTTACCAAAAAAACTTAAAATCAAAAAATCAAAAAAATAAATTTTCGAATGCATACACAACAACCTTCAAAATACCTAAAACATTCAGATCTAAAGAGTAAATACTAAAAACTACATGCAATTTAGAAGAGAAAATTAAGAAAATAAATAACATTATTTTTTATTTAATGGAAAATACTGGAAAAAAAAATTGATAAAACAAGGTAAATTTAGAAATGCACATACAACCATCTTCAACAAATACCTAACACATTCAGATAAAAAACCTACATGCAAATTTTAGGAGAAATGAAGAAAAAATTTTAAACAATCGAAAAATATGATTTAAATAAACTTAAAATATGAGGGGAAAAAAAAAACTAAACTCTTCCCAAGTCCCAACATGCATAATCCTCACAAAATCCATGCATCTAGTCAACAATCCAGCTGTCCGCACAAGTAAAAAAGGACCTTTCCTTATCATTAAGTAAGGAGAATCTTATTCAAATGAGAAAAGAACAAAACAATAAGAAACAAATAGAAGGTAAAAAATACAGAGAAGAATGAAGATCACCTAGCTACTACCAAAATAGGTCCACCAATGCTATGGGAGTTTACGTAACTTAAAGAACAAAAAAATCCGCCACATCCTTGGCTAAACCATCTGCTAATTTGTTCAACTATAATAAGCAAGGGAAAAAATAACAAGAAATGGCTTATGTGATGGAGGGCAAGGATTTGGAAAAGGATATGAGATGGAAGATACAATACTAGAGTTTGCAATGGGTTACGGCCTTACATTAGAAAACACATATTTTCTTCTTAAAATATGAGTATTTAGTAGCTTTCAAGATAAGATTGATTAGAAGCTCGATAATTCTTCCTTAGAAGGAAAATTCAATGTGTAAGGAGTACAAGGTTATTCTAGCCTTCTAGGAGAGGGTATGACTCCACAACATAGGTTAAACATTTTGGATGTTTGCATTAAAAGATGGAAGAAAAAGACTGAAACTAAAAGGTATCGAAGAATAAGGTGGACTTCGAAAGGGAAAAATGCAATGTCATTTAGAGATAAATCGATAAAGGGACGAAATTGAAACTTATATGCAAAAAGTACGGTGATGTGGGATGAAATGGCTGTGAATTGTAAACAAAGTATCTTCCACTCTTTCCAGTAGAATCAGGCATGATACACTTTTTGGTTATTGGGAGAACCCAAGTGGTGAAATTGGCTTTTAAAGAATCTAAATGAATCAAAATGGAAATAAAGAATAGAATTTTAGATGAATCTTATTAAAGAATAGGCTTTTAAAGCATGGTGAAATAGGATTTAAAGAATCTAAATGGAAAAGTCAACCACATACAAAAACTTGGATGTAGAGTAATAAAATTCATAAGGCTATTAGAGAAAAGAAGTCCTTGTACAAAACTTGGCCTGGGACTAGAATCAAGAGAAAGTTTGAAAAACATCGAAGTGGCAAAACACGGCATTCAATACTTATACAATAGGTTTGGTATAAAGGTGGAGGTGAAAATTATCTACAAAGTTACAAGAATGAAAAAGAAAAACTAAAGACATATCAAGTTAGATGCATTAAAAGTAACAACCAAAGAGTTTGATAAGGGATGAGAAGATTAAGGAAAGATGGAGAGTGGCGATTATTGAAGGTGGAGACAACTTGACGGGCCCTTGATTATTGAAGGTGACTCGACGGATACTATCCATCAGGCTTCCAAGGCGAACGGTCCATGGCGACTTGATAATTTGTTGGATCACATTAGGGAGCTTGTGAGAGGTTGGACAGTCATCTTCTCTCACACGTTGAGAGATGCCAACGAGATTGCTAACCATTTGGATAAGGATGGGACCTCTAGAGACTCTTTGTATATAGGGAATCTATCCCCTAATTATTGTTGTTTTTCAGGTTTTTGATTTTTATACTCTATGGGGTGTCCATCCCCTCGTCATGCATTTTTCTTCTCTTAATACAATTGCTCGTTACTTATCAAAAAAAATAAAGATGGAGAAGATATTTTCGAAAGTCACTAAATGAAGACTGCATGGAGGCTCAAGACCAGAAGGATACATAAATTCATGAAAAACTAGAGAGCATATGAAGTTTCAAAGAGTTAAGGTAATGGATATGAAAGAAGTTTTTGCAAGGATGAAGATAAGGAAAGGCTTTAGGTTTAGATGGTATTCCAATATATGTGTGGAAGTGCACAAGAGAAATTGGATTGTCTTGATTAATTAAGCTATTCAACAAGATTATGAAGACTAAGAAAATGCCAAACGAATGGAAAGTATTATGATACCTATATACAAGAATAAAGGAAATGCACAGAATTGCACCAACTATCGTGTTATTAAACTTATGGGTCACATAATAAAATTATGAGAGAGAATGATAAAGCAAAAATTGAAGACAAGAACAAAAATATTAGAGAACCAATTTGGCTTCATGCTAGGGATGTCAAATATTGAAGCTATCTTCTTACTTAGTTAATGAACAAGTTTGGGAAAAGAAAAAGAATCTCCACATGGTCTTTATTTTGGTGGGGAATTGGAAAAAGAGGAGTCTAAAGTGAATGTATTGAAATCATTACAGACGTGTATGAAGCGGCTATAACAAGTGTGAGAATAGTTAGTGATGGGACAAGTGAGCTCCCATTTACAATGAGTCTCCACCAAGGGCAGACCCTAAGTCTGTATCTTTCTACACTAGTAATGATGAATAGCTCATACTCAAAGAGAAGTCCATTGGTTATTGCAGTTTGTAGATGAAATAGTGATGGTTCAGGAGACTAGAGAGAATATAAGTGCAAAACTAGAGCTATAGCAGGACACCGAGGAAACCAAAAGTTTTAAAATAAGTCAGACCAAAACAGAGTATGTGCAATGAAATTTAAGTAAGGGCAAGCAAAAAATAAGACGTTAATCAAGACTGATGAGATAAAAATACACCAAAGCAGCCAATCTCGTATCTAGGTTCAATTATCCATAAAGAAGAGATTGACGAGCATGTTACCTGTAGAACTAGAGCTGGGTGGCTTACATGGAGATGTGCTTCCATAGTTCTATGTGATCAACGCATTCCAATCAAACTAAAGTGGTAATTTTACGAGAACAATATGACCAGCAATGCTTTATGAAGCAGAATGTTGGGCAATCAAGAAACGACATAATCATTGGATGTGTTAGGATGTTGAGATAGATAACTGGAAAGACTAGGATGGACAAATTTTAGAATAAGCACATACGAGGGAATAAGGTATGAAATAAAAGACGTAGATTAAGATGGTTTGGGAATGTTCAATGAAGAACAATGGCAGCACCAACGAGAAATGATTTGGTGCAAGTTGAACGCTCCAAAAGGATGAGCAGAAGACAAAAAAAGGCATGGATGGAGGAAATAGAAAAGATCTGAACACAAACATATATGGACCTAGAATGGAATAGCATAACAAGACTCAAACCCCAAATAGTTGGCATAATTCTTTGTTGATTGATAGATTGATATTCAATAATATGGAAAGCTATAAAAATGAGCACAAGTCTAGAATCTCCATGATCATACCAATAACCTCATTCTTGAACCAAGGTTGGCAAACGATTCTGGCAAAAGGAGTTTCTAGGGATGCTTTGTATAGTTATGAGCATTTTGGTTTTTCACCCTTTCCTTTCCTTTTCTTGTTTTTTCTCCTATTAAACTCCCCTTCTTTTTCTAATAAATTTCTCGGTATCTATCAAAAAAAAATCTTCAGCTTGAAGAAACTCCAAAATGAGACCATCCGTGTACATAGCAGAATAGTTGTCATCTTCAAATCTAAAATACCAAATGAAACACATGAAGCCACTTTAATCCTCCACTATTGTTCCAATGGATGCCACCCATTTCAGCTTGCCCCAAATTACCATGAGTTTCCATAAAAGTTTAAGAACATCTTGCCAGGCAACCACTAATTTCTGGGTTGTTTTTAGCAAGTAAATGCATAATTTTTTGTAATGAGGAAGTGAGGTATATGCTCCCTTGTTTTGATGTGAAAGGTGTAGGGTTCTTTTCCTAGATCATACCAGCGTTTGGTGGAACATGCCAACCTTCATTTGAGCATCTCTTGAGCTAATAAGCTCGGAAGTCCTTTCTTGCCCAGAGGTTAGCTTCCATGGGTCTTTGTCTATGTAACCGGGTACGACTGAGACAAGGGCGGGATACGTCATGCCGTCATGGACATGGCATTTACACTTAAAACATGAAGTGTCTGACACAGGTCCAGCATCCATTTTGAAGTGCCTGAGTAAAATAGGTCCGTGTGTCCAGTGGCTATTCTATGGTGTCCATGGGAAGAACTGAATCAAATATGTTCAAGTGTAATCTTTGATGACCTCTATTTGTGAGAAAAAAAAGAATGTCATTATATTGCAAACCTTAATACGTTCAAACACTCAAGGAATTTAGTCGCAAAATTGGCAAAGGTGTTGAGACGAAGTGGAGGGAGGGATGTGAAGCTAGAATAATAGGAAATGGAACCACCACCTATCAGCATTCATAGATGGATGGAATTTGTAAAAACAATTTCTTTTATTGTTAACCAATTTGATTAAGGGAAAGAAGAAACAAGGCAATCCAAAATGGTACTCTATAATGATATATTACTGAATTCTAAAGCAACTACAATTTAAAAGCAACCGAAGAGATTCACAAATATAATTTCATGTACATAAATTGATGAAATCTAGCATATACATAGTTGAAATCACCACCACATGCACATAAAGTAATCAATGATCATTTCAGCATAATCAATGATACAAGTTCAAAGAGGAGCATAGACAAGGCTTACCTCTACAGATTCTCCTAAAGCTGCTCGAGCCTGCCCCCGCCGTTTCCATGCCTCTCCAGCTGAAGGGTTTGATTGTATAGCCTAAAAATTAAATTATAAAGAGACAGTTATAAATAGATGGGCGGAAAGTATTTGCACAAACCACTGACTTAGGATTTGTATACCTTAGTAAAGTCAGCAATCGCGGTGTCAAGTTCTCGTTGGAACGCGTATGCAGTACCCCTTCCTATCAATGCCTCGGGATAAGTAGGGTTCTCTCTCAATATCTGTATATTTCAACATAATTTTAGGCAACGCCAAGAGGTTATGAAGCATGATAACACTATCAAATACTCAGCAAGAAAAAGACAGCAAAGACAATCCCAAACAAAAAAAAGAGAAAAGACCATAATAAAAATTTATCAGCCAAGTAGAAAGTATAACCTGGTCAAAGATAGAAACAGCTTGAGCATACTTCCCTTCATTTACCTGCAAAACAATCGAGATTATATTGCAATCGAAAACAAATGCTCAAAAAGGTGTCCAATACAATTGAAACAGTATCGCGGAACAACCATGATGCCACAAAACAATTAGTAAGATTGGGTTACTAAGTTGTGTTCAAGATGAATACAACAACTCCGTCCCATAAATGCATCAAAAACTTAAAACCCACGCGCACATACACACACACACACAGATCTCTGAAAAAAAAAATTACCTGTGCTATTCCTCTTGATAATCGGAAATCCAAGCTTATAGACTTGGTCTTTGAACTACTTTTACCAAAAACCTTTAGACTCCTCTTGGCTTCATCACTTGTTTTGCTGCGTATTTTAGATGTATCAATTGATTTCATGCGTATTTCAGATGCATCACTTGATTTGCTGCATACTTCAGAAGTGTCGCTTGATTTGCTGCATATTTCAGATGTGTCACTTAATTTGCTGTCGATTTCAATAGTTCCATTTGATTTACTGTGAGTTTCAGACCCTAGATCAGAGGCAGACATAGTTGGACTGGAGGGCTCCATAGCATGGTCCTCACGAACAATAGTTCTACTCTGTTTTGCACAAGCCAGTAGCTCTTCCAGCTCCAGCAATTGTTTCAAATCTGCTGTTTGACGAACAGCATATCCATAACCTTGCTCCCAAACCAAAAGAGCATCCTCGTTTCTTCCCAAAGCTGACAAAGCACGACCTGGATACAAAGTTGCTATTACAACTAAGTTGGGGGCATAATGTGGAAGTAAAGAATGTGATAACAGTTCATTCCATGGATTAGCTGCAAATTAATAAAAAGGTGTTTATTGGATACACGTAGGACTGATCAATTGAGCGAGGATTCAAGAGTGCCTATATATGAATAAGAATAACATGCACAAGAAAGCTTCATATGTTGTCTCGCAGCAGGACCACCATTAGTTGTTTATAACATTGTCATAAATGTCATTCTGTTTAAGCAAGGAAAATTCTTTGGAGTTTTTAATTTATTGGTTTTTTATCACCTAGAATGGACCCCAGGTGAGCAACCCCCCACACCTAAGCAATAGGCAACCAGACAACCACCAGTGTGTACGGCACTAAAAGAAACGTTTTTCCTAATGTTTACTCTTAGTATCCCCAAATGATTAGACCGATCCTCACAAAACGAAACTCAGTGTACGGTGAAGTTGAGACCTGTGACTTTGGAAACATATGTTATAAGTGGAGTTTGTGACTTTCTTAACGTGTTGTTTATATGCTAACTCTAGAATTTCATTAACTGTTCATCGGCATGTTGTTTTGGTTATGCTTGATCAGTTTGTCATCATCGACACCATGTCCCAACTACTTCGGGTTGGAAAAGTGAATCATGTTCCACCATTCCATTCTCTCTAGAGACATATCTTCTAGGAAGACCCTAGATGAGCTGGAAACAACAGATCAGGAGTTATAGTTGGTTTTGATTATGATTAGTAAGTAGTGATTATTTACTAGTATTAATGTGGAATGCAATAGTGCCCTTATTTTTATTTTTATTTTTTTTAAGTGAAAAACGCAGTTATTTGTGCACATAGAATGATTTAATGGATAATATGAATAAAGAGATGCAGTGGTATTGTTATTCTATAGTTTTCTCTTCTATTTAAAACAAAAATTCCATGACTCGCCTGGGTGTCACCTTTGCAACCCAGTGCTCTGGCAGCCTGTCACTTAATGCCTAAGAAAAATTTTGTTGATGAACTTTTATCCACCTGTATCGTTGTTGCCCTGATTAGACTTGAGAGAAATGGTTTTAAATAGAAAACTAATAACTTGGTTTCAATTTGAAAACACGAGCTTAATTGAAAGGCAATTCAAATAGATAGTTAATAAATTGAAACAGGTCTAGGAATTATGAGCCGAATAAACGCTCAATGACACGATTTACCCGCCACTAACCCAAAAAGCATACAGAATATGCATATTTACATTATTATCAAAAAACATTAATACTGCTAAACCGTTATACACAACTAATGAGCTCCTCGGCTGAATATGCACCAAGGAATGCTGACATTTCAGAGAATTCGAGAGGAATATTCTTTCTATTCAAGCAAACAATATCTGTTAAGTGCGAACTAGAGTTCCACGTTTCAAAGTTAACGACTCGTTTGAGATTTCGGGTAGTGTCACACCCCGTGTTTTATTATTTCGACCCAATTCTGTCCAACTACAAATTTAATGGATAGTAGAGTCTGGCAATAACCCCAAAACAATCACTCGAGGTACAGTAAATCTCTAGTACCGATGTCATGTCTCAGTTCCCGATAAACAATTATCGGGCAAAAAACTAGGGCAGAAATAATTACACTTTCCGATACAGCTAAGGGTGGCTAGGTGGTCTCATGAGCATTTTATCCAAGGTAACCGAAACAAAACAATTCAAATTGACGGAGTAAAACACGGTATTAGAGAAAAAAAACAAAACAAAAATACCGCAAAGTGGCAATTTAATTCAAGAGACCTTTGAGGATGTAAGCTTGAAGAAGCGTCGGATCAAGCTGAAGCGCCTTATCGCAGTCCTTGATCACATGCTTGTGCAGCTCTAACTGGCTGTAGCAGTAAGCTCGATTGCTGAAACCAACGTTTAGAGACATCACTCAGTACATGCATGATTCCACAAACCGGAAAATTTGGAGATGTTGAAATCGAGAAATCGAAACCGAGAGATTGAGATTTTTTTTGTGCGAGGGAAGAAGAGAGTACTGACCAGATGTCTTGGATGACGCACGATTTTGAGAGGAGAGAATCGAGAACACGAATGGCCTTAGACCAGTTTCGAGAGCTGCAGAGCTTCGCAAGCTCCACCCTCTCGGAGATGGTCGACCCCATCTGCGCAGAGTCGTAACGGATCCGATGCGCGCCCTATTTTCTGCTTATCGTTCTTCTCTTCTTCTCTCAATTAAGAGATAGAGAGAGAGAGAGAGTGGGGTGGGGTGGGGGGTGAGGGTTAAACGGGAAAGTGAGAGAGTGAAAACAGGGAAGAGAGGAAATGCAGGCAACATGTCTCCGGTTAAAAGTCGTCCCTTTTAAACCCGGAACCACAGTTGATTTCCCGTTTACTCCGTAGTACGCACCCCTAAACGAATTTTCAAGAGAACGTTATACCGTTGGTTGGTCTTCGGGATTCACACCACATGAGGCAAACCACCACGTTGCACCGTTGGTAAGTCGTGAAATGTGGTGGACTAGAACCAGGGTCCAACCTAAACCGACCCAATACTTTTCTTGGATCCTTAAAGTATGATCCACGGATCCAAATAAGTTGACCCGAGTCAAGCTCAGGTCGATTTTCGGATCTTGGATTTAGGTAGATGGATTGAGTTGGATGTGGTTTGGGGCTTTGGACCAATTGGATCCTTGCTATAAATAGATGGTTTTACTAATGCAATGCCATGACTGCATCTAGATTGGATTTGGACATGTTATTTGACGGCATGTTATGGATTCAAGTCGGATTTGGGTTTGGGATGATAATGTTCAAACCTAAATCTTGATATGATCTACCCAAATCCAACCAATTGCATTCTATATTTTGTGGCCTGGCTTGGATTACACAATCAACACAATCCCTTGCTGGTTCATACATATATAGCTTTGTGAAAGAGTTACAGCATGAATGTCCGTAGTGTAACTGACGGATAAGCAGCATTCAACCATCAGTCATCAGTTACAAATATTTCATATTACAACACTCTCCCTTGGATGTCTGTCATTTTATGAAAAATTGTCTCGTTAAAACCTTGTTAGAAAAACCCTTTGGTATAAAACTTGATTGAAGAAAAAAAGTACAGTGTGCCAGAAAATTATAGTGATTGTGATAAATATGTTTAATACTATCACATTAAAACCTTGCGAAGAAAATCTAATGGGATGAAACCTTTTTACAGAAAAAAGAGTATAGTAAGCAAAAAGTCATTGAGAATAATAGCTCCCCTTATAAGAATGCTCCCCCTGATGTGGACTAGCATGAGCAAAAGAGCATGTATTTCTCATTCTCTTTTAGGTTAGACCCTCATGCTGATAACGTGTTGCGAATGAAATGTATTTCTCATTCTCTTCCATTGACCAATGAATACATATATATAGTCCTGTAAGACATTTACAACATTGATGTCTGTAGTGTAACTGACGCCAGATGAGCAGCGGTGAACTATCGATTACAAATGTTTTGTATTACAACAATGACATGATTTTGGGTGAGGATGGGTGATAAGTTAGTGTTTAGTAATTGAAGTTTCATTGCACCAATTTATACAAAAACCGTATAAAATTGCATTTGGGCTAGAAACACATGGATCATGAATTTCTTGGGTTGCGCCAATGCTTGTGACTTCAAAGACGCAGCAAGGCAACAAGTCACGCCTATATGTACTTTCCAAGGATCATCCGGTAAGTATTCATGACATGCAACTTGTAGAGCCTACATATCATGTGGGGCCAATAACCCATTCCAATGTTTACCACTGAGCATGCATTCCAAACACACGATTGGTGGAGTAGCACAATTTGATAATCACACGCCTTGGTAGGCACCCACGCACTTATGCGCACGACCCGGCCCACCAAGGGCATGTTCTAAACACAACCTATTGATAACTTCAAAGAGAACTAAGTGTTACCTTTCAGCAATGAAACCAAGCTGTACTTTCGGTGACACTTTGAAATGTGTCACGAAACACCTTGATCTAGAAATCACGGTTCTCAAATCCAAACCCAATCCAATAAGCTATCGTAACATATCGGATTGGATCAGAGCTACCTAACATCGAATATCAATAAACCTGTTATATTTGATTTAAAAAAAAAAAAAAAAAAAAACCTTCAAATTCTCACGTCAAACAACAAATACAAAAAGAAATTACCGATATACATTCATTGATATAATATAAAAATAATATTATTTATATTTCAATAATAATATTGAATCTTATAGCGAATCGAAGCCAGATAGATCTGGAACTAATCCAATAGCTCACTAGATCATGATTCCATGTCTAAACCTGAAGTTATCTTTGTCAACACTAAGATCTTGACTTTTGAGAGGTGTTTTCTTGATAAGTATTTCGGAGGTATAACATATCATGGACCTGAATAACTTTGTTCCCTGTGTGCATCCAACTTTATGTTCCTCAGTGTGCAGCAACTTGATTTGGGGGTATGTTTGATAACAAGTTTTAAGTTGCGTGGCTCCAATTTTAACTAAGAGCGATATAATATTGTAGCAGTGTTTGGGTCCAACTTGATTTGAGGGCGTGTGAATAACAAGCGATTGGGTGTCTGTTATGGAGGATGCTACCGCGCGTTTGTTGTTATTTGGGTTGTGGATGGAGTGGAATGGAAGAACATTTAAAGGAAATTGAGTGCTCTCTTCATGCAAATATCATTGGTAGAAAGGCCTTTCTATTTAGTTGGCCTTTCTAAAGGCACCTTCTTCTATGATGTGGTATTCAGGTTTGATGCTCTCATGGCCGAGGAGATAACTGAGTTGGTTTCGCTTGGTCTTTGCTTGTGGATCCTGTCGCATTTTCCTTGTATTTCCTTTTGAGATCTCCTCGATTGGGTGTCAATGTGTACCAGATTAATCAATACTCAATAAGATTCGGTCCTTACTATCCCAATTCCAGGTCTACCCGTTTCAGTATTGGACGAGGAAACACACATGATAGCGGTGCACGCCCCAACTTGATTGACCACTTCTTGATCTTCACATTACAAGGAGTAGACGTTGGCTTGGTGTAAGAAAAGTTTTTTTTTTTTTTTTTTTGTGTGTAAGCATAGGCCTCCAACTGATGTATAACAGAGAAAAACTTCGCCTCACGCTTGACGGAAAGGGCGTTGCACAAAACCGGTTATTTGATTCCGGTCAATACCAGGTATATTGGTTCAATCTTGATAATATTACAATTTTAATACTATATATCGGTTCGGGTTTTATCAGTTTCGGGTCCAATATCAAACTACAAAAAACTGGAACTATTTTTTACGGTTCAGTTCTAGTTCTGGTTCTTTTTTAATCGGCTCCCAGAAATGTGAAATCAGAACTGGTGTTTTCGATTCCGTTTCAGTTATACGGGTAAAAATTGACATTTGACACCCCTGTACATGATGGATTCTAACAGGGGAGGGGAGTGGGACCACCGTACCATTTGAAAACCTTGGTTTTTAGGTCCAATGAAGAAATGACAGGACTCCTGAGTCCTGATTACAAAAAAAATAAAATAAAAAAATAAAAAGAAATGACAGGACTCAATACCTTTATCTTGCACACGGGGCACCTGATGGGATGCCATCATGCCACTAGTAAAGTGCTGTGGGTTCAAATCATGCGGCCCAGTCTCATTTATTGATGGACGGACCTTGTTTTGCGTGATCTTCTTTTAAGTCGAGCACTGCGTGAGTCGAAACTTTTTTCATAAAGCACGACCATCAACAACAGTGGCCATGTGACTCAACGTGAATATCATTGGAAAGAGATGCTTCCCTCTAATGCAAGCAAGGTAAGAAAAAAAAAAGTGGGTAAATAAAGGAATGAAACACGGCAGTTGAGCTGCTTGAGCATAGAGCAGCATGTCCGTTTGCTTTTCGGGGAAGGATGTTTGGCAACAGAGTTTATGCTGCCCGTGTTAGTTTTGGGTTTCACTTGAATAAGTGCAACATACCTATGGGTGATGGACACATGAGCACCCAATTGGAAATGGCCAGGACCACGGCTCAAGAAGCAGAGGTTCTGAGTTCGAATCCCCCCTCCCCCCCTTGGGGCCACCTCTTGAGATTTATCCCGGTTTTACTTGACGCGTGTGGAAGAGGTACACCCACAGTGGAATTAGTCCGGTACCCTCGAAGGCCCAATTACCGTCGGCATCAAAAACAAAAAAAAATGATTGCATACTTTTAGAATATGCAAATGTGTCTAGAAGGCAACACTTTACAACCAAACCCCCTGTTGACCCAATGTTTTCGCAACTTCTCTCCTTAACCAGGGTTTGGTTGTTACGCTTTCTGGCCGTATTTGCATACTCTAAAGCAGGGCCGGCTCGATACATGTTGAGGCCCAACCACCCAAGCGAAAACTCTATATAGGGTCTTTTTTTTTATATTTGATATATTAATATATATGGTATTAATTAATTTTTTTTTTACTCTCTATAAAGTAGAAAATCTTATTTAACAACTATTCATGATAATAAAAAAAAAAAACTAAGAAAAAAATTTAGATGCAGAGTGTACTCCCGTAGTCCCGTTGCAGTCCATGCAGAGGACTTTCGTGGTCCTACATAAATCATTTGTGGGCCTAATGACAGCATGAATGTTCAGCTCACCTATTGGTGGATAAACACACTAAAAATCAACTTGATTGGTGATTTCTAGTCATTGGATTTACTACCCAAAATCCATGTATAATCAATCCTAAAAAGTACTAAAATCTATGGCCAGAGCTAATCAATCAGGGTAATTTTGATTTGTATAATTATAATATATTCAACAAGGGGTGGGCTAAACATCCATGTGGTTAGTGGGCCCTTCTCTTACCTGGGGCCTTAGACGACTACCTTAATGGCCTTAAGGTAGAGACGGCCCTGCACTAAAACATGCAACCATTTGCATACTAGTTTTTCCCTTCTAAATGTTGTTTGTACAACTTAAATTTTCCTTTTGTAATAACGGAAAATTGCAGAAAAGAAAATAAACTTTAATTTATTTACAAAAAAGAATACAACTTTTCGCAAATCCCAAAAAAGAAAACGAAACGCCCTTTCAAAGGGCGTTTCATCTGGGCTGACACGTCTGACAAACGCCCTTTTAAAGGGCGTTTATTCTTGAGAAATTTAAAAAAAACGTCCCATAATTCCTCAACTTCTAAACCAATCTACGAATATCGGAATGATCTGAATTTTTGTGAGGATGATCTCCTCACCGTAGAGATCATCCTCACCAAAAATCAGCCATTGATTCATCTTCTGGGTACGCCAAAATAGGCGTAAAATTTGGGGTATCAAAAAACGCCCTTTAAAAGGGCGTTTGTCAGTAAAAAACGCCCTTTAAAAGGGCGTCTTTAAAATAATGTCTGTCAGGTTATCAGATGTGGGACTGACACTAACAGACGTTTTTCAAAAAGGCGTTTATTACTGAAAAACGCCCTTTTAAAGAACGTTTTTTTAATAAACATGTGCCACGTCATGAAACGCCCTTTTAAAGAACGTTTCGTTTTCTTTTTTGGGATTTGCGAAAACTTGTATTCTTTTTTGTAAATGAATTAAAGTTGGTTTTCTTTTCTGCAATTTTCCCTTGTAATAATCTCGAGGGCTTCATCATTCATGGTGGACACCTACCCTTCTACCATACAAGATACAACACAAGGATAAATAGATTGGGAATTTTTTTGCCTCCCGCAATGGTTGATGCAAAAGAGTCACGCAAATCAAGGGCTATCCATCAATACATTCAGAGTTGGGCCATAGCAATTATTTGAATTATTATGCCAAATCATGTAGGTGGGACGTCCCAATGTATTGATGAACTGCCCTTATACACCTGAGCCCTTTGATCAAGTAACCTTTTCACTAGAGCTTAAAATGGGCTGTTCTTTGATGCAGACTTCTGTATCAAAATTTTGATGCAGAAGTCCCTCAAATTGCAACGTAGTACTAGTACTCGTTCGGGCACACTTGCTCCACTGAATGTTTGGCCCACACTATGATGGACGTACACACCAAAAATCAGCATGATTGGTGATTTCTAGCCGTAGGATTTGAGCACTTTTTCATCATGGGCTTTATGAACTGGGCTTTATCAGCATAATTGGTGATTTGTCAGCCGTTGGTTTCCAGCCCATAATGAAAAAGTGTTCAAATCCAATGGCTAGGAATCACTAATCACACTGATTTTTGGTGTATGGGTGCGCCAAGGTGTTGGCCAAGCCGCCAAATATTCTGGGGGCCAGTGGGCCTGAAAGAGTACTACGTGGCAATTTGAGGGACTTCTGCATCCAAATTTTGATATAGAAGTCTGTATCATAGATTTTTCCCCTAGGGTAGGGAAAAAGTCCATACATCAAAAAAGTGAAAGTGCCCAATTCTGGGTCATGCCCCGACCAAGAGCCACACAACTTGAACAATTTAGACGGCTGAGATAGTGGGCCACATGTACAAGCCTACGGTATCTACACGCACAGACTTTACCAACTTTGCAAGCTACCAACACTCACAACTTTACCTTAAAAAAAAAGGCACTCACAACTTCTCCTAAAAAAAAAGTGGTCATGTAACAAGGCAAACCTGACGTTTTTGGCGTAACCATAGTTACCAATTCCGCATACGGCAAAGATTTGCAATGGGAAAAGTTCGAGTTGAATTCGGTTTCAGGATATAAAAATCCCATCAAAATTTTGAACAGTGTTGAAATGTTATATTCGTTTATTCTTAAAAAGCTTATATTTTACCAACATTTTCATCTTATACGGTTGTTCACTACGGTTTTATATAAAAAATACAAAATTCATGTATTAAACGTGAATAAACTTTGCACCAGAACGGTAGAACCCATCCAAAGATGAACTCTTTGACTAGATATATTGTTAAGCCAACTCCATCATGTATCTCATCCAAGGTTTAAAAGGGGCCGTTATAACCGTATAATGGACTGGAGGTGTTATCATTTTTTCTGTTATAATGGAATGTAACACTTGGGCAAAAAAGGAGAAAATAACAGGTAAAAAAAAAAAAACGCTAAAATTCAAAATTCGAATTTCAAAATTTTCAATAAAATTTAGGATAATTTCCCTAAAAATTAACGGTTGCAATGTTTCTGCTCGATAAGATAACGAATAGTCAAAAAAGCAACGATTACCGATTTTGCCCTTAACTTTTAGGTGCGACTTCAAAAAAACGATTGAAACAAAGCTGACACAACTGTACGCCTACAACTTTTTCTACTCCTATTTCCAATGATGGCTCTAAAATATTTTTTGATCAACCGTCCGATTATGATCTAACAGCTGGGGATCACTCCAAAAAGCAATCAACCTTTTTTGACAATGACATTCTTTTATGTTCCCTTTTTTATTTTTTCCAATTTTATCATCTATTTTCTCCTATTTTGTCATTTGTTTATCTTATTTTGTAATATGTTTTCTCTTTCTCTATCATTTGTTCTCTTTGATACAAGATCAACAATGGCCATGAAAAAACTCACTATAATCACCTAAATGAGCAAATAGACATGAGGAGAAACCAATGATAGAACAGTAGAAAATAAACGACATGAAAATGTAAGAGATGGTATGAAATGAGAAAACAGATGATATCAAAGTAGAAAATAGACACGAGGAGAAAACAGATGATAGAACATGCAAAAGAAATCACAAGAGAAAAGGAAGACTGAAGAGGAGATGAAGATGGAGGAGGAAGAGAAAAGGAAGGCTGAACAGGAGAGGAAGGGAGATGCTGAAGAGGAAATGAAAGTTGAAGAGGAGAGAAGGGTAGATGAGGAAGAGAAAATGAAGGCTGAAGAGGAGAAGAATGTATGTCGTCTGTTTTCGTCTTGTATGTTGTCTATTTTGTGTTGTCTATATATCTCGTGTGTCGTCTGTTTTCTTTTTATCTGTCGGCTGTTTTCTCCTTGTATGTCGTCTATTTTCGTCTTGCTTGTATGTTGTCTGTTTTTTATTTTCTTCTTGTCTGTCGTCTGTCTTCTTGACTCTCTTCTATCGTCAGTTTGCTCTTATTCTATCATATGTTTCCTCTTGTCATCAATTTTGTCTTTTAATTGATGTATTAGAACAGAACAAGTGCATAGATCGAGAGTTATTACACTATTTGTTATTAGAGATGACAACATCTATTTATAATTGTCAAGTTTCATAACTTGCGATTTTTAACAAGTTTAATAATTGTCTCGTATGATGTTAGCAAAGGAGAAAATGGATGATGGAAAAGGAGAAAATAGATATTAGCAAAGGAGAAAATGGATGATAGAAAAAGAGAAAAGAGATGATAGAAAAGGAGAAAATGAATGTTATAAAATGAGAAAACGGATGATAGAAAACGAGAAAACAGACGACGGAGTATGAGAAAATAGACGATAGAAAATGTGAAAAGAGATGATTGAAAATGAGAAAATGGATGATAGAAAAGAAGAAAAAAGAAGATAGAAATGGAGAAAAAGAGCAAATGAGAAAATGGATGATAGAAAAAGAGAAAATAGATAACAGAGTAGGAGAAAACAGACAACGGAGTAGGAGAAAACAGACGATAGAAAATGTGAAAAGAGATGATAGAAAATGAGAAAATGGATGATAGAAAATGAGAAAAAAGAAGATAGAAATGAAGAAAATAGATGTTAGAAAAGGAGAAAACGGATGATAGAAAAGGAGAAAAGAGAGCAAAGAAAAAAACGGATAATAGAAAAAGAGAAAACAGACGACAAAGTAGGAGAAAACAGACGACGGAGTAGGAGAAAATAGACGATAGAAAATGTAAAAAGAAATGATGGAAAAAGAGAAAATTGATGATAGAAAATGAGAAAAGAGAAGATAGAAATGGAGAAAATAGATGTTAGAATAGGAGAAAATGGATGAGAGAAAGGGAAAAAAGAGAGCAAAGGAGAAAACGGATGATAGAAAAAGAGAAAACAGACGACGGAGTAGGAGAAAACAAACGATAGAAAATGTGAAAAGAGATGATGGAGAAGGAGAAAATGGATAATAGAAAAGGAGAAAAGAGAAGATAAAAATGGAGAAAATAGATATTAGAAAAAGAGAAAACGGATGATAGAAAGAGAGAAAAGAGAGCGAATGAGAAAATGGATGATAGAAAAAGATAAAACAGACGACGGAGTAGGAGAAAACAGACGACAAAGTAGGAGAAAACAGACGATAGAAAACGTGAAAGAGATGATGGAGAAGGAGAAAATGGATGATAGAAAAGGAGAAAAGAGAAGATAGAAATAGAGAAAATAGATATTAGAAAAGGAGAAAACGGATGATAGAAAGAAAGCAAATGAGAAAATGGATGATAAAAAAAAAGAAAACAGACGACGGAGTAAGAAAACAGATGACAAAGTTGGAGAAAACAGACGACGGAGTAGGAGAAAACAGACGATAGAAAATGTGAAAAAAGACGATGGAGAAGGAGAAAATGGATGATAGAAAAGGAGAAAAGAGAAGATAGAAATAGAGAAAATAGATGTTAGAAAATGAGAAAACGGATGATAGAAAAATAGCAAATGAGAAAATGGATGATAGAAAAAGAAAAAACAGACGATGGAGTAAGAGAAAACAGATGACAAAGTAGAAGAAAACAGACGACGGAGTAGAAGAAAACAGACGATAGAAAATATGAAAATAGATGATAGAAAAGGAGAAAATGGATGATAAAAAATGAGAAAAGAGAAGATAGAAATGGAGCAAATAGATGTTAGGTAATGAGAAGATAGATGATAGAAATGGAGAAAAGAGAGCAAAGGAAAAATGGATGATAGAAAATGAGAAAACAGTCGACAGAGTAGGAGAAAACAGACGATAGAAAATGTGAAAAGAGATGATGGAAAAGGAGAAAATGGATGATAGAAAAATAGAAGATAGAAATGAAAAACAAATGTTAGAAAATGAGAAAACGGATGGTAGAAAGAAAAAAAAGAGAGCAAAGGAGAAAATGGATGATAGAAAAAAGGAAAATAGACGACAGAGTAGGAGAAAACAGACGATAGAAAATGTGAAAAGAAATGATGGAAAATGAGAAATGGATGATAGAAAATGAGAAAAGAGAAAATAGAAACAAAGAAAATAGATGTTAGAAAAGGAGAAAACAGATGATAGAAAGGGAGAAAAGAAAGCAAATGAGAAAATGGATGATAGAAAAAAGAGAAAATAGATGACGGAGTAGGAGAAAATAGACAATAGAAAATGTGAAAAGAGATGATGGAAAAGAAGAAAATGGATGATAGAAAAGGAGAAAATAGAAGATAGAAATAGAGAAAATAGATGTTAGAAAAAGAGAAAACGGATGATAGAAATGGAGAAAAGAGAGCAAAGGAGAAAACGGATAATAGAAAAAGAGAAAACAGATGACGGAGTAGAAGAAAATAGACGATAGAAAATGTGAAAAGAGATGATGGAAAATGAGAAAATAGATGATAGAAAAAGGAGAAAAGAGAAGATAGAAATAGAGAAATAGATGTTAGAAAATGAGAAAACGGATGATGAAAATGGAGAAAATAGAGCAAAGTTGAAAACGGATGATAGAAAAGAGAACAAAGGAGAAAACGGATGAAAAAAAAATGAAAAAATGAAAAAATGAAGAAAGCTTACCGTATTACAATCTTTGATCTCTGTGTATGAACAAATGAAGAAAGCTTACAAGAGAAAAAATGAAGAAGAAAGCTTACCGGAGAAGCTTTAGAAAAGGAGAAAACGGATGGTGGAAAGGGAGAAAAGAGAGCAAATGAGAAAACATATGAAAAAGAAATGAAAAAATGAAGAAAGCTTACCGTATTACAATCTTTGATCTCTGCGTATGAACAAGTGAAGAAAGCTTACAGGAGAAAAAATGAAGAAGAAAGCTTACCGGAGAAGCTTTAGAAAAGGAGAAAACGGATGGTAGAAAGAAAGAAAAGAGAGCAAATAAGAAAACGAATGAAAAAGAAATAAAAAAATGAAGAAAACTTACCGTATTACAATATTTGATCTTTACGTATGAACAAATGAAGAAAGCTTATAGGAGAAAAAATGAAGAAGAAAGCTTACTGGAGAAGCTTTCTTTCATAAGGGAAAAGTTGTTTTGACAATAAATGTAGGTGTACTTTTTTTACTTTTTGCAATGGAAAAGTTGTTTTGACAGTAAGGGTAATAATGTCCGAAAATGTGCCCAAATTAACAAATTGGGAAATGTTGAAAAGTCGTTGCCTGTTCAGTGATAAATGTTGAAAACGTTAATTTTTTTTTGTAATTACCCTAAAATTTATAACAGAAAAAATGGGTATTTTTTTAAACATTTTTTTTCAAAAAATAACGGTCGTTATTTTTGTTATAACAGCCGCTATTTTCGAAAAAGGCCATTATAAAGAAAATAAAGGCCACTATTTTCTAGGTGATAAAACGGTACAAAACGTAGTGGGTGGGGTCCAAATCCATTATAACAGCTGTTTTTTATACCATGATCTCATCTACCACTCATAGTCATAACTCATGGATCAACAAAATTTTAGCCTTGGAAGGGGCCATGGGTCCCCTCCAACCCACTAAGGCCCCTACATGATGAACCAGATACACTTAACTTTAAAGCATTTGGTTTTGTGCCTGCTAATGATAAAATCATTGAAGAAGGTATAACTCACTGTATGGATGGCATCCAGCAACAATTGGAAGCACAAATCATCATCAAAAGCCTTATCCCAACTATATGGGATGGACATGTATCCTGTTCTTACATTCAATTATATCTAGTGCCATGTCTTTGTTAAGGCTTCGTCACGAACAATAGAAACCCATTATCTCCATCTGCATATACACATCGCTATGTGGATTCATCCAACTTTGAATTCCTGTTCATGTAGTCCAGGTACTCCTGCCAAAAATCAACACAAGATGACATCAACCTCCTAGCTTTGTTCAATCTACATGGTTTGCGATTCAACACATCCCTAATGATAAGAGAAAAATATCCCAAACTAGACAATTAAATTTGTTAAATCAGTTTGAAGTGGATCCAGTGTGAACTGGGTTAACAGGGTCTGTTACCACTTGCAAACATGACAAGAAGCATCATATACCTGGAGTATCCCGACAGCGGCAAATTTGTCAATAATGGTCTTGGACAGTACCGGGTGCAGACTCAAAGGCTTTAACAATGATTCAACACACTGACAGCAATCACAAGAATTAGAATGATCCACCCCACCTTCATTATTAAGAGATAAAATTGGGAAATCGGAGGTCACTGCCATGTAGGCCATAAATAGGATAACCAAGTAGGGGTGCACATGGGCCAGGCTGGCCTAATGGCTTTGAGCCTGCCCAGTCAACTGGAACAGGCTGGGACTGCACTCAACCCTGAGTAGGAATTAGACATGATTTTATGCCCCATTCAGTACACGGGCTAGCTGAAAATTTAAAGTAACAAGAAGTTTAGGTGCAACCCAGAAGTGATGGCCCAGCCAAAATGTTTAGTCTTGGCAAGGTTTTCAACTTGTGCCAGGCTCAGGCTTGCCTTAGGACAGCTCCTTAGGTCTGCTCCACATGTCCTGTAATGCCCTAGCAGATTTTTGGTCTACCCAGTTTGGACCTCATGTTTCCCCAATAAAATTATGAGCACTAACCTTTGACGTAAAACGCTCATCCCAATATGTATATATCAAACCTTCAAGTTTTCCTGTTTTGCGAAGATCCTCAACAAAAAGCTTCACTTGCACGGCCTAATCCGAAGCAGAAACAGAATGTGATCAAGGAGGAAATGAGAGATTGAATTGAGAATTTATGAAATGATAACGCACATCTACACTGCAACGTTGTCTATGATAACAACAACCGATAACGAAGCCCCCAAGAGAAAGTTCTGAAATCTGCATACAAACACCAGTGCACAGCAGACTTTAAACAAGACTGAAAATACAAAGAACAACTAAAGATTACCATGATGCTTTTGACATAGTTTATGAGGCTCAGTTCTATGGGCAGTCACTGCAGTGACACGGTTTTTACACATGGAAGCTGGGGAGGTGGGACCAAAGGGGTCCACCTGTTCACCTTACCCTCTTTCCACATGACAAGTTTCAGCCCAAGGGATCTCTGCTACACGGCGAAAGGAGACCACATTTCCGTCCCTCTTTTATTTAAAAGAATTAAAATATTCAATGGCTTTCATTCATAGTGGAAAAGTAGACTACATGGGCTGATGTGGATGAGGGCACTATCCTCATGGCCAATCCAGGGGTCCTCTATCAGATGGACAGTCTGGACTGGTCATGTAAGCCTTCCACATGGCAGAAACCCCGTCTCTGTAGCCTTCCAAGTGTGCAGTGACTTACTAGGCTACCCTTCGCCTAGTTTCACATAGTTTAAAAGATCTCCCACTTCCTACAACTACATGTCACTTATCCCATGGATGTCACTGACCAGATTCTGGGTTGGGTTGGGATCAGACCAAGCCCATCTGCCCAGGCCTGGCCGACCAAAATTCATGGAAACCCAACCTACCACTTGATTACAATAGTGACATTCTTATGAGGAAAAAGGTTATTAAAAAAATTTCCAATATAATAATTTCGATATATCAACAATAAACGTGTCAAAGGTCAACCTGTCAAACTTAAATTTTTAGTTATGAATCACATTTTCTAGGATAAAGAGATGCACAATTTATTGAAGAATGAAGCAAGGATCCAAAGCAAGAACGGAAAGTGGTAGTTCTCATAAATATTTGGAATTGGGAACGACTGAAAAAATCTAAGCAAAATAACAACAGGAGCAATTCTTGCATTAGAAACAGGCAAGCGGAAGAATCACAATGGAGAGGAAGAAGATGATATAGAGGGAGATGATGGAGTGGAAGACCTTAGCTATTGGAGCAAACTTTTATTCTTTTATTTTTTTAAATAAGTATTGAAGCAAAATTTTCAGATGGAAAAAGACAATGGCTCTAGAGAATTTGTGCTCAAAATCAATGAAGGGAGTAGGAGATACCTGTGAGTGCCAAAAGAGTACACAACCATCAGAACCGTATACGTATCATCACCCAACATTTTATTTCGAACTTTACCCAAGAACCAGAACTGTGACTTTAGTGGCAGATGGTATTAATCCCTCCATGCCCACTTCTCATCTAATCCAAATGAAGATCCTGGGGCTTCTCGGCCTCAGATCCTCGGCTATGACAACCTGAGATATTGATAATTGGAATTAATGAGAAAGGAGCCTCGAGTTTAAACAGATCTTCAAAGTAAGGTCAATCAGTCATTGACCATAAATCCAACAAGTCAGAAAGAATGGCAGTCAACTTCTCCACTATAGCATGACCACCTCAAGTGCGGGGCTAGGTCCGAGAATATCGGCACATTGCATAACAGCCAGAACGACAAGAGTCAGTCTTGGTGACGTGCCACATTACAATCATGCATGCGAACTGCCCGATCATGTGCCCACGATCCAGAAGTGCGCATCGAAGAAGATACATTGTGTCCTACTCGCATAACTACCCCACGAATCCATACGTACAGCCAAACAACGCTGAAGAGGGGGTCTCTCTCATTCGTATTCCTCTTTGAAGATTCAGTTACATCCACATTTATCCGAGATCCCGACTCCTCGACCCGGTGCCGGAGTATCTCCTACCAGTGGTACATTAGTCTGTCAGAGATGTCGCACTGAGTCAACATTATTAGATCTCATTTTGGGAAGCTCGTTTCTTTTACGTAAATCTCCAATTGTCATTTCCCAAATGGGAGATGAAGAGTTGCACACCGATATCTATTAGTGGACATAGTTGCCGTTGTTGTGACAAACCACATACAAAATGTACTCGTCTTTCTCTTTTCTCTCTTTCTTATCTCATATATTGGATGTGGTGGGCAAATCTCAAAACCTTGACTAGATAACTCTTGAATCCCTTATCTCTAGCAAGAATCCGATTTCTGGTTCAAATGTTGTGCATGTATCTTGAGGTCTGACTTCTAGGGAACGCATATTTTCACACGCACATTTTGACGTCATTTGTGGGAACAACTCAAAAGTCCCACTCGTATCTCGGCATTTATTGGAGCAATGAATGTGGTTAGCAGCACCTATTCAAGGCTCCCCCCTACAATTCATTTTGCCATCACCATCGGTGGAAGGTATGGCTTCAACTATTTTGACGATGCAATTGGCCCTCCAATATTGACAATCTAAACAACTCGTGAAAGCAAAGGTTTAGGCAAAGTGACTTTGGTGGTAGATGGTATAATCCCTTCATGCCCACTTCTTGTCCAATACGAACGAATGTCCCCGGGCTTCTCGGCCTCAGATCCTTAGCTTTAGACACCCCGAGATATTGATAATTGGAATTAACGAGGCATGAGCCTCAAGCTAAGACAGATCTTCTAAGTAAGGTTAATTGGACATCAAATGGCGATCATACCTCCAACAAGTCGAGAAGAATGGTAGTTAACTTTCCACTACAGTATGACTTCCTCCGGTGTGGAGTCAAGTTTGAGAAATAGGCACATTGCATAACCTTCCGATGAAGGTCTGAGAATATTGACATGTTGCATAACCGTTGAAGCAACGAAAGAGTTGGTCTTGGCGACACGACCCATGATAATCATGCTTGCCAACTTCTCAATCATGCGCCTGTGATCAAGAAGTATGAGTCACAGAAGACACCACGTGTCCCAATCACATAATTGTCCCAAGAATCTATAAATACAGCCAAACATCGATGAATAGGGGGTCTCGTTCGTTCGGAATCCTCTTGGAGCTTGCTACATTCACTCATCTGAGATCCCGATTCCTTAACCCCTACACCGGAGTACCTTATACAAGAGTCTGCTCCTGACGATGCAATTCATCTGGCAGAGATGCCACCTCTATCAACATTATCATATCACCTTTTAGAAAGCTCATTTCTCTTATGTAATTCTCTGCTTGCCATTATCCAAATGAGAAGCTGAAGAATTGTACCACGATATCTTTTAATGGAATGGCTCATGGAGCTTGTGGACGTGGATGTAGTCGCTGTTCCTGTGACGAACCACATAGAAAAACTTGTATTTCACTTTTCTCTCTTTCTATTCCTCTTTCTTGTCTTCTTTATTGGTGTGGTGTGCAAATCTCAAAACCTTGGGTGGATAACTCTCGAATCCCCAATCTCTGACCAAGAATCTGACTTCTAGTCCAAAGGTGGTGCGTGTATCGTTTTTTTTTTTGAATAAGTATAGACAAGGTGGTGCATGTATCTCAAGGTCAGACTTCTAGGGGAATGCAGATTTCCACACGCACAATACTCATATGGAAATGATAAGGGGAAATTAAAATCCTAGAGATCTTTAAGAACTTTGGGAGTATGGTTGTAATCCTGGAGAAGGGGATGGATAACATGGTATGTCATCAGAAAATTCTTTGACAGATTAGAGAAAGCTCAAATTCTTAAAGAAATCGAGAGAGAATTACCATATGAAGGAGTTCCGTAGAAGGAAGCAGGGAGAAGATATTGACAGGTTTTACCAAGTCTACTGGTAGATCATGGAGAACTAAAACCAACTATATCACTAACTTGCAGATCTTTGGCAGTTGGAAAAGGCCAAAGTCTATGATCGATTCTTGTTAATCAACTTTGAGATAACATAAGAACTACCATTGAAGAACTTTCTAGTTCATATGATTCAATCCACTTAATCCCTGCTAAGGTATCACTTTTGCAAATCAGAGAGCCTTTATGTTCTTTTGTAATTTGGTGTTATGCAAAGTGGGGAATGATGTCATCTCGCTGTAGAGCCTTCATATATTGTAAGGTGGCAGGCAGATCTGGAACACTTTTTTCAACCTTGTGGATCTTCAATGGGTCCTTCCTTTTTTGGTGTCTTGGGGTAGATCACCCATTGGCAAGAATTCTCTTGCTATTTTGTAGGAATATGGGAGGAGAGGAATACAAGGATATTTGATTATAAGTTTCTACCCCCGTCGACATAATGGAAGTGATAAGGGTGATGGCATCTCATTACATCATAACCTCAAAAGTATTTAAGGGTTTTAGTGGTGGTTGATGTATTGAGGAATTACAACTTGGTTTAGTTGTAGCATGGTCTCCCATAAAGGAGGAAGGAATCAAATTGAACTCCGACAGATGTTCTCCTAGGAATTCGGGTAGGATAGGACATAGTCACAAAGTCGGGATTCGGCAATAAATCGGCAGAGGGTCAAGTCGGGAAAATTCGGTAAAAATTAGGAAAATTCGACAAAATTATAAAAAATATATCATGGCATATTCCAAGTTAAAAATGTTGTTTTTAACTAAACACATTTATATGATGAAAAGCACATCTATAATTCCTTAATAATAAGAAATGGGTCTCAGCCGATTAATCGCCGAGTTTTCCGATTAATCAGAGATTTTGACGATTAACCGACGATTGATTCGTAATTCAAAAAATCGGAGATTTTTGGTACATATGTGCAGGTACAAACACTATTTGATTGACTACTGAACTACATATGCACCAGATATAAACTCTGATAAAGAGTTGCATCTGGCACAAAGTGGCCTAACCTGCTAATGTCAAAATAAACAAAATCACAGCTGACAAAACAATTAGTAGCTTCATCCTGTTATTCTACCTTAGGAACGTCAAATTATTCAATCTCGCTAATTTTATGGCTACCGATTCGCTAATTTAACATCAGAGTCTTAACATTTCTTGCACAAAATCCTCTAACATTAGAAGAAACTAAGATAAAACAGACAATCAAATAGGAATGATGAACTTACCAAAGTTTGAAAATCTTTGGCCATCAAATCAATATTTGTCTTCTTACGAACCAGTACACTGCAGAACTTTTAACAAACTATATGACTACATGACATAAAAGCACAAAATAAAATATGAATGACACAGAAACCAATACATGAAACAAGAGGAGGGAACTTAAAGATGGTCATATATATAGGACCCATAGAAATGGTTAATGTAATTTCCGTGCTAATGCTTTTAAAAGCCAAATTGTCCAATATTTTCATCCAATATACATCCAATATAGATATTAGTTGGCACTTAGCATTGATCCAACATCAGACCATAAACCAGTTATGATCTAACTGGCAGTTGAAGCAAACAATTTGTCCATTCATGTTGGTGATTATTGTCTCTATTAAAACATATCTGCAGCACCTAGTGCACCAGCTAAGCCCAAATGAGAAAATATAAAAGGTCTACAGATTCTGCCTGGATTTCAGTTGTATAACCTGATGAGAATAAAATCTCATACCTGTTTCACCTTGAAATCAATGACTTTTTCAATGTGTGTCCTGGCTCATACTTCACAGAAAAATGTGTGTCAAAAAGGAACCATTAGCGTGCCACTGAAAGAAGACATTAGCTAGAGATTTCCTTCACACCATTTGGAATCTCCTAGATGGCTTTGAGGATTGTACTGAGAAGCAATTTGAGTGCCTGATAAGATATCTACTTTTTGTAATGTAAATAGAGAAATTATACATGTACCTTCAGGTATTCCTCACACCCTCACTTGCATGGTTGAAAAGGATGCAAGAGGTTGTAAATCTTATCCTGTATAATTTGTTTTATATTAATATCTGGTTGAGGTCAGCCCAAACTCCAACTTACCCACTGCAAAATAGAATAAAGTAAAATAAAAGCTTGACGTTATGTCCACAACAAAGTTCCTTTGTGGGGTGTCACATCCACTGCAACTGTCTACTTAATTAATTGATTTTTTCGCTGGTTCTACACAACAGAATTCTAGCGTGGTTTCCTTTGGTTTTTTGGATACACATGATTTTCAAATATTAGAAGCTAGTTTGCTGCACAAACTTGCATCTAAGGCATTAAAAAGCATTTTTCTGGGCTATATTACATTATAAGGGATAACTCTGTCTTCATCTCTCTAAACCTTGACCTAGTTTGAAATTGTTCAGCATGTCATCTTTTGATAAAAGAATTTTCCCATGTATCTTATTTTCCTAATAACTACAGCACTTCAATTCAGAGGGATTCATGTGTTATCATTACCACCATCAGATCCTTATCCAACTATTCCATTATTCCATTCTATCTAGGGCCCTATCATCTATAGAAGCGTGTATCTTCAAATCATTTGTCACTACCTAATTCCACATCCTTTTCGGCCTTAGCTTTCAACCTGAACCAAAGCTCTCCTTCTCACTAACAATATCAATGGTTTTTGTTGCACGTGACCAAACCATTTCAATCAAGATTCCTTTATTTTATCACCTCTTGGAGCTACTCCTAAGTTCCCTCAGATATGTTCACATATGATTTTATCTTTCCAAGTCACTCATCCGTCTCAACATACTCATCTAGGTTACACTTATTCTATGAACATGCCTCTTGATTGCCCAACATTTTGCTCCATAAAGCACGGCAAGTCTTATTGCCATCTCATAACAATGAAGAAATCGAAGTGCATTTATACTCGAGAAGTGTTATTGATTATATTAACAAGCAATATGTTCGTCCATGAGAGGCTAGGACTTGGAAATAGAAAAAGAGAGGAATATTGAAACAACATACGAAAGGAAAAAAGGAGATATCAAGTGGAAGATTAGAAAAGACAGGTATTCATGACTACATGTCTCCTAATCCTATATTTCACGCTTAAACCAAATATATCGAGCTTGGCCACCGTTTCGCCAGAGAAAAAGTTGCACATGTGGTGATATGGACATTGTGTTATATCAAGTCTAAAGAGTATAAATATTTTCATCAAGGTTTCACGAACGAAATATTTTCATGCCGGAAGAGTAAGGTGGTCTTTCAGCCACTGTTCAACAAATCAACTCATGGTTCAAAGTTTCGGCCGAAACCTAAATGTTTTGTCCATTTCATTTTGGTTTCGCCATAGGATGAAACTACATACCTTTCGGTTGGTTTCGTCCGAAATCGAACGATACTTCATCTTATGTATAAATTTGCACTAACATTTCGTTTCAGTTTCACGAAGTTTCATCTGAAACCGAATTATCCTTCCAATACGTTTCGGTATCGCCCATGAACGATACTGAAACAATACCGTGTACTTTGAGCCATGAATCAACTTGAGAGGAAGTGTTGCGGAAGGGTAATCTGCACTTGTAGTCATCGTATATGAATTACTTATCTATACATAAGTTGTAGCCTGCAGGATGTGTTTAGATAATAACTGAGACATGAGTGTGCACATAAACATACATATTGTTGACAAACCACTTTACTCTAAAAGCTTAAGCTGTTAGAGGGAAGCTTAACAATGTATATAAAAGGATCCACGGCTTAACAATGTATATTAACATACACATCAATAATTATGTATCAAATACACTGCATGGCATAGTGTGGAAGAAAATTCTTGGCTTATTCAATACAAACATTGATAGTAACATATTAAATTGTGGAATCCTCAAAAAAGAAAAATTACATTTACAATTTTGATTAAGTATGCATATCCAATGCACCAGAAATTCCGTACCTCAGAGGTGATGCAATTTTATTATGAGGATCAGAAACAGCCAGTCCAACATATTTATTCCCAACATCTAATCCAAGCAACCGTCCTTGTCCCTGTGCATTTGTCTTCAGAAAATCATGGAACAAGTTGATTGGCTTCACATACTTCATCTGTAAGTCAATGACGCAGATAGGTCATTCTTTTTCTTCTTTTTTTGGATAAGTACTTGGTTGTGTCTTCTAAACAAAATTGTCCAGTCCACGTAACGAAGGAATACATAACCAAGACAAGTGACATTCACATGTTTTCATTTGAACGATAACAGCAGTGCATGAGTAAGAAAGTAAAACTTAAAAACATGCAATAGATGCCAAGACAGCATTTTAATGTTTCTCTATCCCTCGAAATCTTCTCTCAAGATCCACTTGAAAACACCAAACCCATCGTGCTCAGGCACAACATGACTGTGTATTGTACAACTATATGAAGCACATATGGTTAAGATACATACTTATGAACCACTTTCAACCACCTGGCTGACATAGTACTGGATATAAAGTGATTCATGCCAGTCTTAGCTTGGGGGTGTGCAAAAGGAAAAAAATTATATTATTGCACTGTGTCTATTTACTTTGCATGGGCCTCGGACCATAACTTTTACCGTTTCCTCTCTTTATTACTGGAACTTAAGTTGTCACATCTATTGTACAAATAAAACAAGGTTAATTGATCTAAAACATAGCAAAATGAGGATACAATGTTGTATGTGATTTACTTCTTCATCTCTTCTTGTCTTCCTTTCTCTTGTTTGCTATTGGATATCAATTCAAGGGTGGAACCATATTTTCCAATTGGGTTTAAAGAATCAAATGAAGTGGAACTATGGACATAAGAGCGTAATCCATTAAGGTCATTGATTGTGCCTCTGGTCTAGATGACTGCTCTTGAGGCTTGGCTTCATTTTGGTGCACACAAAGCATCTTAGTAGGGTGTTTAGCTATGATACCCAGATACAATAACATGCCCAGCATATCCGTATCCACGCGATATGGTACTGACATTCATACCAGATAGTGCATGGATACTGCGTCGTTACATTTTCCTTATTTCCTATCTTAGTATTGGTTATTTTCTTAGCTTGTGACAATTTTTCATTTGTTTTGTCAAGTAAGTGGTATATTTCAACAAATCTTACTATAAAATCTGTAGTTGCACAAAGTGGGAATAGGTGCGGGAGCAAAGAAGCAGGTGTTTTAAGGAAGCCATAGGGTTTGGAACGCCTAGATATATACATACAAAGAGAATTAACATATTTTAAAAGGATATACATATGCCTATTATTTATCGCAAGTCCAAATAATATGATAAATTAGTGATTGATTTTGTTTTAAATTTTATGAATACTATTTTTGTAGTAGAATACATCATCTTCATAAGTTCTTAACTTCTTCACAACATAAGAGAATCATTGAGCTTTGTTTTCAAAATTTCTTGTTAAATACTCGTTGTTTTACAAATCAAGAGTGCGTCTCAAACAAGTTCGTGTTTCTGTCTTCTTACAACCACGAGTCTAAAGTGCTCACAAGTTAAAAGCGTGGAAGCACGGTTCTAGAGCAAAAGTGTCACCCTACATAGGAGTTTCCTGCAACTATGTAAAAATCTTCACAATATTAGGAGTTTCATTACATTTCAATGATGTATGTACTGAAAAATTGATACTTAGCTCTAAAAACTAAAAACTAAAGAATGGCATATACATATTTGATTGGATACCCATATCCTTGTCCTGAATTTTGGGAATTGAAGTGTCATATCCCCGTTTTCTGTACCAATGTATGTATCCGTATCTAGGCATCTTAGGTGTTTAAAATTGTTTTGTGCATAACCATAAAAGCATCAGTGAGTTACCTGACTTTGATTGCCAAAACCACAATAAATTCATTTGTATAAAAGGAACACTATCCCACAACACTTCACTAGCATCTTCTATCGTTTTCAATAATTTTTTTTACATTTATAAAATTAAAAAGAAAAACATTGATTCTTGAAAAAAACCGGTGTTTGACCTTTTTTGCTGATTTAAACCCCAAGATCAAAGATATGTGGGTTCAAATCCATCTGTACATTCTATGTATGGGGTATGAATCGTATGATTGTAACAACATAATCTTATGTGTTCACTCGCACCCTATCTGTATGGGAAATCAACTATTGCACACTATCAGATGCTAACTCAAGAAATAATAACATAAGAAAATAAGAAACAAATAGTTTACAAAAACCCCAATATTAGTATATACTCCGGCTTCCCTGAGGAATACATGAGCTACACTAAATTAAAGCGCTCCAGATCATGAATTTGCACAGGTTGTCAATTAATGCCACCAGCCACATTTAATTTACAATTCCAAAAAAAAAAAAAAAACTTTTGATCTTGAATCCCAACACAATCTCTCCTGGCAAGTGAAAAAGATTTTCTCTAGAAAGACAACACAATAAATAAACACATTCAGTATTGATTGGTGTAATTAATACCTTTTCGATTCCAAACACAAATTATATCTTCTCTGTCTAAAGTTGTCAAAGTTTGGAAAGCAATAGTGCTAGCTGCTCATCAGACACCTTAACTTCCACGCAAACTCCTACTGATACAGCAAGTCGTGCAGCTAACTGATGCTTACACTGGAAGGAAAAGGGAAAACAAAAACCCAGAAAGAAATCATCAAATACAAAAGAGATACATAAATGACTGTACTAGAAGATCTGACTATGATGATAGGTAAGTAAGAGTTCAAGCCTACGCAAAGCTGTTTTCCCCTGTTGACGATATCATAGAAGAACGAATAGCAAGCACAATAATGTTCAGGGAAGCAGAAATACTCCTCCTTCCTCCTAGATTCTCCTACCACCTAATATTTCCAACAAAAAAAATGAATAAGAGCAAATAAATAGGAACCCCAATAAAAGCCAATTCCCAATTTACAAAGACGGAGAAGGGGAAAAAAAGAAAAGAAAGTGAAGAATATTATAAACCTGGAAAACACAACGGCCACTGGGCTCTCCAGAAATTCTCTTGACACCTTTCTGATCTACTATTCTGGTTGCACGTTCGAAATTCTTCCCGAAAAGGAAATGCAAGCTGAATCAGAGCTGCAATTAGTCTCAAAGATCATTCTTTCTTTCTATTTCAAGTGAAAGTAAATCGTATGGAATTGGGAGGGAAGGAACACTAACATCGAGAGCTGATCGTCTGTCACTGTTCCATTCCGATTCGTTGTTTGTTATTCGACATGGTTTTGCAGCTCAAAAGAATTAGCAGAAAAAACACAATAAAGATCGTGGTCGGGTGGTGAAAACGAGATGGTTCATTTGAATTAGGAATCAAAAGTAGCAGAAAATAAGAGAGAAGATGTGAACCTGAACAAGTAGATTTAATGTCCCTCCACACTGCTTCTGCAACCAAACTGCTCGCAGTCATTCTAGCTTTCGCTCTTCCTATAAGAACATATATATTTTGAGAGAGGGAGAAGAGTAACTTTTGGTCGAGGAGTATTTAGGGTTTTAATCTTTGTAGTTCAGAGTTCTTATGAGCAACTATGGAAGTGGAATCTCAAATTACTTACTTGAAAACGATCATTTTGATCTTTGTTTTGTTGGAGTTGGATCGAGGGTTTGGTTTGTAAAGGTGGGGGATTTCTTTTGAAACCTGTTCGTCTGTGTGACGAGTGAGGACCGGTATGTCTTAAACAAGACGAATTACATGGACCCAAGGGCGTAATGGAATGCTGTATATGACATGTTTCGCTCTCTTGGAGACTGCTTACTGTACGGCTGTTTTTCCCACCTTTGGATGGACCTACAGACAAAAAATCAAACTGATTGGTGATTTCTAGCCGTTGCATTTTTGTATCCCAAATGATGTTATAATCCTACGGCTAAAACTTAACTTTTGAAAAGACAATATCCAACAGCTAGAAATCACCAATCAGGATGATTTTTTGTCTTTAAGTCATCAAGCTTATGGTTAGTGGACTTCAATAGAGTGACACGTTTCACATACAACATTGGTGTCTACACAATGTGTAGCACACCAATCCTAAGTCTCCAGAGGGTGGAGCGAGTGTTGGAGTGTGACAGCCTAATTCGAAAAGTTCTTAATGTCTAGAGCATGTCTCTGAGCAGGTGTGTATAAGATGACCTTATACTGTTGGATTAGTATTTTTTAATGGTTTATTTTTAACCGTAGATTTTAAGCATTATTTTGGGTACGAAGATCTAAATGATAAATCATTAATCAGGCTTATATGAATGTGCCAAACATCCATAAGATCAGTGGTCTAAGAATGTGCCACATAGCTCATATTGTGGTTCCTCGTCAAAGTTCTACTCTCTCTCTCTCTCTCTCTCTCTCACAGTAAGGAAAATGTCTATGAAAGTTTTGAATCCAAAATGCGGAAGTCCTGAACAAATCTGCAACTCTGCACACGATCACCAATGCCAATAAGGGATTGCAGGATGTTCTCAAGAGCAATCTGGGACCCAAAGGCACCATCAAGGTGTAAGTCTTTTTGTTCTTGTTCTCTGTCATTTTTTTGGTGCTTCATCATCAAACTCACTAAAGATTGCAACATTCTTTTAAAGGAAATGGTGAGGTTTCCAAAAACCTTAACCTTCATCTTCCAATCTTTCCAGTTTCACTCAATTTTTGGGAGCACGGATTGGGCTTATGAGAGTACAAACTGTGTCATTCAGGAGCGCGGATTAGGAGCGAATCCGCCCTCAAACCATGAGTTCGTGATTTGAGTGTGAGCGGTGAGCACCTAGCCCATATGAATGTGAGTTGGGTATTCCCAGAATCGTTGGGAGCAATTTTGATAAGTTGGCCTCATTTCCCTATGTTGGCTAGAGGGAAATTAGTATGGAATATGCTGCCATATGCAATTACATGGGGAGTTTGGCTCGAACGGAATAAGAGAACTTTTCATGGAAAGGTGAGCTCTCTCTAAGAGGTTATTTTGAGCATCAAAACACTTCTTTTTAGATGGGGTAGTATACATTAGGACATGAAATGGACTTTCTTTTGTGATTTGGTTTTTAGGTTGGAACATATGTTGCGTTGATCACTCATTCGCTTTTTTTATGTATTTGAGATCTTCTCAATCTCCCATTCATCAATGCATCTTTGATTTAGCAAAAGAGAAAAAAAATTATAAGAGCAGTGCTAGCGTAGTAGCGTGGCAACACTCACATTCGATGGCTGTCAATGTTCAACGTCTACTAGGACCTACTCCGACCATAGTTAGTAAATTATTGAATTATTCATAAATTATACATGAACCATCCGAATTATTCAAACAAAGAACCAACTAACGTCCTATTCAAAGATTTACGCATTTTTTAAAATGATCAAATTATTCTCGAAGAATTCATGGCCTTTTCCGAATTATTCCCGGATTATTTAATTGTGAATATGAAAAATCATATTCTAAGACAAAATATTTTTGATGTTTTATTTCTTACAATATTTTTACCAATATTTTTAACACATTTCTAAATGACAAACTTTAATTGTACTCGAACATTTCCCATACCGTATTTTTGGCCGCAGTTCGAATTGCTATGCTCCCGACAGATTCCAATGAAGTGGGTGCTAAAGTTAGTGCGTGTTGCTAGTGCCCCGCCCCTCCTATTTTAATAGTCTTAGACTATTTCCCTCTCACATTCTTATTGATTATGACCGTCCATTAGTCAATGGATATATGCTCTGAAAGTCTAAACCGATTTGACCTAATAACATCGGGCTAGGACCTAGTAATTGTGATCCGATGAGCTATCAAGTCAATTTCGCATCATCTTTAATTTCTATCCATTGGATTAGAGTCTTTTCCATGGTTCATTCTTAACTTTGTATTTCGAGCATTATTTGGGGGTACTCAGATCCCAAGTTTAGAAATCACTAATCAAATTTAGTTTTGGTATGGTTTACTTAGGAATGGGCCAAACATCCATACGGTCAGTAGTCTCTAAGAGTGTGCCACATGGATCATACTGTGGTCCGCATCAATGTAGATGATGGACTTCCGTCATCAAAGTTCTGCTCTTAAAAGGATTCCGTGTGAAGGGCGTGCCTCAACCCCAGTTTTGGCTTTAAGTAATAGATAGATAAATAATAGATGAAATCTATTATCTATACTAAAGCTTGGCACTGCTGAGGTGGCACGCTCTCCATCTTTTTTTCGTCATTTTTTTCAAAAACAACCCTGCATCCAAAACAACCCTTGACAATTTTTTTTTCCAAAACAAACCCCTCAAAATCTGTTGAATTCCAATGAAACAAGCTCTCGCGAACCCAACACGACTCTCCTTCTCCCACTACGACTCCTCTCCAGAGACGCAATCAATCCCAACGTCTCTTCCTCTACCAATGCGTCTTTCACGTCCCTCCCTCTCCCAAAACGTCTCCACTTTTCATCTTTCCTTCTTTTTGGGGTTATTCAGTATCAATCAACAGGTTGCAATTTTATTGTGAATTGGGTTTTTTTTTTTTCTCAGAAACGGAGCAAAAAACTATCAATTCTTTGGAGATCAGCAGAGGTAAGTTGCCTTGCTTTGCTTTTTCATTTAGTACTTACTAATAATGTTGTCATCAAACTACAGTATCACCAAAAGATTCAATTGATAAACAATATCTTTTTGGAGCAGATGGTCATGGTTATTCTAGAAAGCTCCATCATATGGTATCGTGCTTCCACCCGACACCCCAAAAGCTGGCAATGATCGTCGGCTGCTTCATCGCCGGCGCCTACCTCAATATCGCCCCTCAGGGCTTCATTAGACTCGTGTCAAAGCTTGAAATGATTTTGTCAGAGAACGTCTGAAGAAGAAACATAATTAAGGGTAAAAATTCATTTCTATAGCTTATCAATCTTGATCGTGTTATTCATTATTTACCTCTGACCATATTAGTTTCATGTCCTGTAGAATCTATTGCATAACCAACGATTGGTGTTCTTATTCTCCTTTAGGTTGCATGGTTATCAAGGGCTGGAAGTCATAAATCCAAAAGGAGGCACAGAAGATGCGGAAGAGGAAGATGGAAGCTAGAGGTGCTCTGTTTTCTTTTTTCTCTTTTCCTAGATGTTCATTCGGTACATGCTTCTCCCTCCATTCCAGATTTGTCTTTTTGTATTGCATGTTCAAATATATTTTAGTTTTTTTTAAGTCAAGGGGCTTAGGCATAATTAAAATTTTCTCAAACCGTGTTTCTGTTCTCTATTTTTGTGAAGTTTTATGGACTGCTCTTTCTTGAGCATGGTATCAGTGCTTCACTTCATTATGAAATGGGTCATAAATTTCTAACTACTGCATAGTTCATCAATAGATGTTCCTTTATTCATTTCAAAAGGCTTGTGGAAATTGGATTAAAATGCAGACTGATTCCATATTAATGCGTTTTTAAATTATGACTTGATTGCATCATATGGCCACGGACTTTTGCTTCAATGAGAAGTTTCACTCCACATCTCTTTCTATTGTTGCATTAGCTGACTTATGCATGATGTTTTATTAGAAGTTTTCTTTGGTTGAAGGGCTGGTCACTACGAAGTGGATGGATACGTATATAATGTTGCTGAGGAGTCAAAATTATTGAAGACTGGGAAAGGGAATGAGTCAATGACTTATCAACCATGTGATATGGAAGGGGAGCCCGTTTCAGTCACTGAACTGAAAGAGGTCAAAATCATTCAACTTCATTTTAATTAATTATATTTATAATTTTCTTTTTCTTTTTTTCTTTTTACACTTTCGTGAAATGAATTATATAGTTATATATTTTGACATATAATATCATCTGGGCATACTTAAAGTTTTCATAATTTGAGTATGTCATGTAGAAGGTATATATTTCTGGCTTAGTTTCTATATTTCTTTTTACCGGGGATGTTTTTCTTTCTCCCTTTCTTATCAATCCTCTCTCTAATTAGGATCATCTCCTTCACCAAAATCATTTAAGAAATATGGATTTCATTCTCAATTATATGTACACACCTATATCTTTTTTTTTTTTTTTTTATCTTTTTAACTATTTCTGTATTTTTTTTTACAGAGCAGCCATTAATACATTAAGAAGTATGAAGGGCTGATGGCTATGTTAAATCCTTCTTCTTTTCTCATACAATCCTCCATTCAGATATTTTGGAGGTCCATCTCAATATGAGATTTCTCGATCGGTCTACTCAACAATTTGTCTTACACGATGGGTACCTCTCCAACTTCTATTTCTTTGATCCCAATTTTTTTTTACATTTTTTCTTTTACAATTTCTAGTTTGATTTGTGATGATGGTAATCCAACCACAGTGTTGGCCATTGGCACGGCCACCCTCCCAACTATCTACTAGGTTGACTACTCGAATTGTTACTTCTAAGTCTCGAAGAGTCAGCACTTGATTGAGTTATAGGAGAAGTTCAAGCGGATCTATGAGTATAATATAAAAACATTATTAGTAAAGTCGGATTTAAAACGATGATAAGACAAGAAATCTTTTAACTATTTATGCTCTCATCATTTTGAAATCTTTCTGTAAACAAGATTGTTTATGTGTAGTGTTTGGTAATTGCTATAAATCTATTTTGCATCGACTTCTAGCATCAAGAAAATAAGTCCAATTTTTGTTGGAATTAACTTTTTATAGACTCAAGCACCTTTTCAAGCTTTTTAAGTGTGAAAATGGGATAATGTCTTGATGTAATGAACTTTCAATGGGGTCGATGCAAAGGACTCTACGTAGCCCTTCATGGCACATTTTTTTAGGCTCAGTGACCGCATGTATGTTTAGCCCACCTTTGTTAGATATAAGCACCAAAAAATCAGCTTGACTAATGATTTCGAGCAGTTGGGTTTATTATCCAAACAACTACGTGGAATTTAATGGCTAGAATCACTTTTAAAAAGTGCTACATCTAATAGTTAGAGATAACCAAATAGGCTATGTTTTGGTGTGTATATCGATCAAGGGTTGGGCTGCGGTCAGTAGTCCCCAAAAAATGAGCTACTTAGGGCCATGAGAGCCTTGCATAAAAATTTTCAAATTAAATTTGTAACATTGCTCCACTTCGTATAGTAACTCTTCCACACTCACTACCCATTAATCTTCTTTAGTTTAGAAAACCTTTCCATCTAGATATTCCCATATCAATGGCAGCCAAGTCAATTGATTGAGTTTATTATTTTTTAGGGTTCTTAAATTCTGCAATCTAATTCATAATTTATTACAAACAATCAATACATAGTCATATTGCATTGCATTTAATATTGTTAAAATGATAATTGTTACATAGTTATTATATGGCTTCTGGACATTTAGAACGATCTAAACAAGCTCGCAAATTAAGAAGATACATTTTATTACAAATAAAAATCGAAGAAATTATATTCACTTCAATAGATTTAATGGGTGTACTTTTGTTACAAATAATTTGAATAGCGGTACATGTTATAGTTTCAAATTCTACTATATGTGATGATGAAATAATTACAACTTTACCAGGCCCAATTCATACTCCAATTATTCAAAGTATTGAGAATATACAGATAATAGATAATTAAAAAGTTTTATCCACGTACTAACTATTATTAACAACACAATATTTTTTAATATTTATACTTTAATTTTTTATATGGCACGTGCTTTAGCATGGGCTATTGATTACTAGTATACATTTGAGTTAGAACAGTATTAAGTGGACTGCAGGTTGCCGATCCATCACAAGTTGATGCCACATGGCCCCCCCGCTTAAATGTTTTAGATATTTTTATATGTAGGGACAAAATTGTCTTCGTCTCTTCTCTTTAAACACTTGGCATCGTCTGGGTAGGGGGGTTGGCTAGATAGCCGACCATGTGGTCCTCTAGCTCCTGTTAGCATTTCCTTTGACTTAGAATATTCGACTTTTCTTTTTTCTTCCACTCAAATTTAATGGATTTATCAATGAGACCAACACAATATTGGGTCGGATCGAGTTTGGCCTTGAAAATCGTGTTCCGGTAAACAATTGGATCAGTTTCTGATCAACCCCAATCCAATCCATTGACAGCCTTACCTCAGCCTCATTTCGATGATGATGTGACACTGAACCCAAGGTTGCTGTCTCGTCGCCCCCACCTAAATTTGGCCCATTGACCCATGGATGTTTGGGTCAAGGTTTAAAGGAGGCCGTTTTAACGGTGTAACGGAACCAAAACCGTTAAACGGCCAGGGGCAAAAATGAAAAAAAATGGAAAAATTGACACTGAAATTCAATTTAAAAAAAAAAAAGAAAAAAAGAATTTAATGACTTTTAAAACGATTTTAACGGCCATTAAAACGAAAAAACGGCAATTTTTTCCAAAGCTTTTAAACGCGTTTTAATGGAAACGGGCTTGGGGTGTTAACGTTTAAACAGCTGTTAAAACCGTTTAAACGGCCGTTTTTAAAACCATGGTTTGGGTCATGGTTTTAAAAACGGCCGTTATTACTGATTCGGACCTCCCCGTTATGTTATGTACCATTTTAACACTCAAAAAATAACGGTCGTTATTTTCGTTACAATGGCCGTTATTTTCAGTTATAACGAAAATAATGACCGTTATTTTTTTGAATTTTTTTTATTAAAAAACATCCACTATTTCCGTTATAAATTTTATTGACACTTTGAAATTTGAGCACCGTTATTTTCTCATTTTTTTTCCATGGGTGTTACAATCCGTTATAACAGAAAAATGTAACGCCCCAAGTCCATTATACCGTTAAAACGGCCCCTTTTAAACCTTTGTTTGGGTCACCTCTTGGTAGACGTACATACCAAAAATCGCTTAATTGGGGATTCATATCGGTTGGAGTAGTGGGCATATCCAAGGGGTGATTTCCATTTGAATTTTGAACCTTTTTTTGTGCTAAAAACTAATTGCTAGAAATCACCCAGACCTATGTGTGCCAACCTGATGCCAGGCTGATTCAGTTTTATGTCAAAGGAGATCACATGGATGATCTACATTGACAAGAATGTGCACCAGAGATATGGTATAAGTCGGCAATCAATGGTATTAAACGTAAATATCCGGTTGGGTCAATCCGATTCAACAGGTGGGTCAACTCATCACATGATGACCTTATTAATAATAAATTATTTTTAAACATAAAAAATCATAAAAGAACTTCAATCCAAACAAACATTCTTCCAAAATAATTCAATCTAACATGCTTTCTGCAACAAAATCAAAATAAATAATAATAATAATAAAAAGAACCCACAAAAGTTCATACAAAAACCCACAAAAGCTCCGAGGACCCCTTTTCTGACCCCTCTAGGTGTTCCCGTGCTTGGCCGTGGATTTCACGAATCCGACAGTGGTTGTCAGCGACTCCAAAAGTGAAAAAAGTGATGCCAGCTCGGCACCGGCAACCACCATTGTATTCTTGAAATCCACGGCTGAGCACTCGAACACCAAGATGGGTCAGAAAAATGGGGGTCCCTTGAGCCCGAGTGCCCGACCCAATAAAGAAACTAATCTTATGTGTGAATGGACAGAGAGTCTGAGGCGAATAAGCTTCAACAATGATTTTGCAAGTTTTTCAAAAGTCCAAAGATTATTGCTAATCTCATTCAAATTATATATATATTTTTGTAGTTACCATCGTGGAAGGGCCCCACGGATGAAGTAAGGTGAAACCTGAATCCGGTCAAGCCGGTAAAGTGTGTGTGGGTTTGACCCTACGACCTCTCGAAAGAGGTGGATACACACCAACCATTTGAGCTGCCCTATTGGATGTCTCATTCAAACTATATTAATGAGCCCTAAAACGACCAATGTTATATTTATGGCCCAGGCTTTGAGGACTAGTCTTTTCTGACTCGTGTCCTCGGCCATGGATTTCACGAATCCAACGGTACTTTTGCTTTGGCAAAAAGTGAATGCGAGCTCAACACGAACGGTTTGACATTCCAACCACCATGGTGAAGCTCAAAATTGCTAGTCGAAGGGTTAGACATTCCAAACACCCAGGCTATACAATTTTCGCTGAAGATCGAGGGGATTCATGAAAGGGTGCTAATGGGTTGGGTTTGGTATGGATAGTAGCTAATGTCCCCAAAGACCCAACCTGAGGTCCTGACTCCTGAGTATTTGTCAAGCTTGAAATAGGGAGCTAGAATTGGCGAAGAGCTAGAATTGGCGAAATCGATCGAGTCAATACGATACTTTGTGTGCCACCGGATGTTAAATGTTCATATCGAGTTATACAGAATCGAACTAATCGTTAATTGGGGGGTGCCAAAGCGATAGGAAATGAGTTTATTGATAAAACTTGGATGATTATTACATTAACGGATTGACGTTAATAGGTTTATATAGATAATGACAAAATCTAAATATAAAATTAATCTAAATCAAATCAAATCTAATATCCTAATATAATTGACATGGTATCATGCAGAGAATCGCAATGAGATACATCAATAATGATATAGTGCATCTCATCATAATTTATTACAATGCAATGTGATATTTTAATGTAAAGGATGGATCCAAACCCAACAAGTCGGAAATCGGAATCGATTCTATCAATTAACAATTTTCCTATGCTTCCCATGGGAAGCAATAAAATTATTTTTGATGCATCTGGTGTACGTCCGTGGAACATGTGGAAAGGAATTAGGTTTCAAAATTCGCATCTTTGACTGCCGTAAGGTTTGATTTTTTGTTTTATTTCCTTTAGTGTTGGATCTTAGCCATGCAAGGGCACTCGCAGTCAACAAAAAAACAAACAGATAATAAGAGTTGTACGGTTAAATGTGATAAGCAGGATTTTAGCCCCGCAGGGCACTCGCGTGCAATATATCAACAAAACAAACAAACAGGCAATTATTTGGATATTGAGCTATGGTCAAATCGCATTTCGAGGATCAACAAAATTCAATCTAATGGGGCATTCTGATCACATACCAAAAAAAAAAAAAAAAAAAAAAAATCTAATGGAGCATTCCATATGAATGTTTCTCTCTGGATGTCAATCAGTGATGTTTGGTGAGCAGTCTAGTTAGTAAATTCGCGTATTATTCCCGTTTAATACTTGAATTTGTCATTTTTTTTAAAGAAACGTTTAATACAAATAAAGAATCAGAAAAAATCAAAATTTTTATGATTAAACGAATAAAACACGAATTGTTCACATTTAATACATGAATTTAAAAAAAAATTAAAATAAAAATGTATTAAACAGCCATATAAAATGAAAAACCATATAAAATGAAAAATGGGTAAAATTCAAGTTTTTTAAGCTAAAGGAATATAATACTTCAACAATGATCAAATTTTTGACCGAATTTTTATATCCTGAAACTGAATTAAACTCGAATTTTTTCCGTTTCGAATCTTTGCCATATGCCGAATTGCTAACTATATAGACGAGAGGGGGCTATGCTTGTCTCGAAAAAGCTCCAATTGGTTGGATCAGAATCGGCCTCAATGTGGAGATCCAATTTGACCAAATGCTGCTGAGCTTTGTGTACAACCAAACATAAAAAAGGTTGTGATTTGTGAAAACAATGGAAATGGCATCTAAATATAAATGGGTCGGGCTCGGGTGGACCCCCATTTTTGACACCCATTTTGGCGTACCCACGTAGAAGATGAATCAATGACTGATTTTTGGTGAGGATGATCTCTACGGTGAAGAGATCATCCTCACAAAAATGCAAATCATTCTGATATTCGTAGACTGATTTAGAAGTTGAGGAATTATGGACCGACAATTTTTACTGTGTAACTTGAAAACCACATTTGATCGGGTAAGAAATTTCAGAATGGGCCGATTTTTTGTGGTGATCTATATGGTGAGAAGATCATCCTCGCCAAAAATCAGCCATTGATTCATCTTCTACGTGGTACGCCAAAATGGGTGTCAAAAATGGGAGTAAAAATTGGGGGTCCCCCCAGCCCCATCTAATATAAATATTGTATTTGTTTTGCAAGCTATACCAATTGGGTGTTTGGATACAGGACTTCTCATATCCATTAAACCCCTTCTACATACAAAATATGAAATAAGACGTGCATGACGTAGAAACAACCACGTCACCCAAGATTCCATCACACCATATCCAACCCTACCAAATTTTAAAAAAAAAATTGAAAAAATTAGCTTAAAAGCATTAATTTACCACTAATTGTGTGGCCAAGTGTGTTACACGACAATGACACGGATTCTCTTAATAAAGAAGACTTAAATATATAATTATAAATACTACTAGGTCCCACCCAACCATCCATCCGTCCATTAAACAACAAATTATTCAGATTATATAAACACAATTACCCAACAAACTCTCTAATTAACAAAATTAGAAAAAAAGGTTAACAATTCAAACTACAATATCGTAACGAATGTGCCGAAGAACAACTGGAATTACGATATCCGGCGAGCTCAGCTGGGGAAGATGACCGTCCGACGACATAACCTCGACAATCGATTCGCTGCCGAGGTTCCTATGCAAATACTCAGACACAGCCACCGGCACGGCTAAGTCCTTGCTACTCTGTAATATGTGACACGGCACCGTTACAATTCCTAATAACTCTCTTACATCGCTTTGGAATATAGTTTGTGCTACACTTAACGCTATATCGGGTCGGATATTAAATAAGGTCCGACTGAATTCTTGAACCGCCACTGAATCCATGTCGCCTCCGACAGCCAATGGTGCGAACCCGGAACACCACGCCTTGTAATTCGATCTCATCGCTTCGAATAGCTGATCTAAATCCTCTTGTTCGAATCCTCCGTAGTAATCCACGTCGTTCAAATACCTTAAATGTCAGAAGAATTCGATTAATCAATTTGTCAAATCAGAAAGTAAAAAAAAAAAAAAAAAAGATTTGACTTTTTTTTAATGCGATCGTACCTAGGAGAGGCTGAGATCATCACTAGTTTTGAGAAGAGATCTGGACGGGTGATGGAGGCGAGAGCACCGACGATGGCGGAGACTGAGTGGCCGACGAAGATGCAAGATTGAACCTGAAGTTCTTCTAAGATGGCGAGGAGATCGTAGGCGTAGCCTTCAAGAGTCGTGTAGCGTTCGAAGTCGAAGTAATCTGGGTTAGTAGGTCCAGCGCCCATGTTATCGAAGAGGATTACACGGTGATCGTTGAGGAGGTGAGGGACGAGATGCTTCCATACAGACTGATCTGTGCCGAAGCCATGGGCGAGCACGATGATCCGTTCGCCTGCACCCAACACCCTAACGTTGTGGGCTTCTTCTACAATACCCATCTCTTCTTCTGTCCTTGATAGTTGATACTTCCTTTGGTTTCTGTTCTTTCTTTTGTTGGTGCTTGTCTGAAAGGGTGGACTTTTTGGGAGGATGAAGTGGATTTATTAGCTCCACATGTGCTGATAGCCTGACCTGATATGATAAGATTATCAGTAAATGTTCCCCTGTATACAAATATTTTGGTTTGCACGACCCTCTCTACTCAAATCGGACGGTGGTAATCAACCAGAAAATTATATCACATTAATAAACTTATCGCAACCATCGATTATCATCATCTAAACCTTATCTCAATGATCGGCAAGATGAATTCTATTTGCCCATTCCACTCTATCAGGGGCAATATCTTATGTCGACTCAAGACAATTTCAACCATTCGATTGACTTCTTAAATGTAGATGGATCGGCGAAATCAGGGACATTGTTTGGTTGTGAACTCACTCGATAAGTACCACTACCGTTTCGATCAAACGGTAGTTAAACAAGGAAAAAGATGTAACCACGTACAGCTTACGTTTTTTGGCGTGGGGAAGCTCCATTTTTTTTATGAAAAAATTTCTTAAAAAAAAAAAAAAAAGCCTTCTCACAATTGCTAAAAAAAAGTAACCAAACACCCTTTGAAAGGGCGTCTCTCCATGAAAGCTGTAAAAGTTCTGACACACGCCCTTTAAAAGGGCGTTTTCCCATAGAGGAGTAAAACTTCTATCACAATACAAGTCACGTCGCACACTCTTAGTGGACGGTGATTGTACGGATGTTTAGCCAGTCCGTCGATGGACCTGCAAACCAAAAATCAGCCTGATTAGTAATTAACAACCTTTGGATCTTTGCACTCAAACAATGCTCAAATTCCTCCAGCTAAAATCAACCCATGAAAATAACATCAATCCAACGCTCAAGGCGTGGCATTTGTTTGACTTTTTCAGCTTTAATTTTTGTCCGGGGGAAAGTTTTTTTTTTTGTTTTTGTAAATATGTTTAAATTTTTTTCCTTTAAGAAATTTTATATTTTTTTTATTCACCACTGTCATTGGGCCCACTGACCGCATGGATGTTCAGCCCACCCATTTGGATATACACACCAAAAATCATCCTGATTGGTAAGCTCTAGCCATTAGATATTAGCACTTTTAAGGCATGATTTTAGGTGTTGGATTCAACCATTTTTGAGTACTAAAACCAACGGTTAAAAATCATCGAAGTAGCTGATTTTTGGTATGAGTGTCTATCACGTGGCACATTTTTTGAGGACACTGATCGTATGGATGTTTGACCGATCCCTAGGTGGACCTAGAAACAAAAATCAACCTGATTAGTGATTTCTAAGCATTGGATTGGAGTCATTTTCATGGGTTGATTTTAACGGTGGGAATTTGGGTATTACTTGTGGTAGAAGATCGAAAGGTTTGAAATCACTAATCCGGCTGATTTTTGGTTTGTAGGTCCATCTACGGATTGGCCAAACATCCATATGATCAGCGTCCTCTAAAAAATGTGCCACGTGGCTCATATTGTGGGCGGTCAGGACTTATATGAGCGTCGCCGGTCGTGCAAGTTTTACAAAATTTTACACAGTTGGTCATTATAATTAGACCAGAAAAAGAAAAAAGAATAACTCCACTTCCACTGGTGGCTAAATATCAAGTCTTAATGACAGGAACATGTAAGGGTGCCCTGGCACATGGAGAACCAGATGAAGTTTCAAGTGTGGGTCCCACTGCCCCTGTTCATGTCTTCAAAAATTAAATTAAGTTGGGCGATCATTGTCTCTAACGTGCGAACGAGGGTCACGGGTCTAACAAGTGCACCACTACCTGGCGGATCAGAACGATTATCAACTTGATTATATGTGGTTCAATTTCAATCAAGTACAGAAAGCTGGACCACTGGCGATATTAGACGTTAGCATTACCACGTGGACAACGACAAAAAGGAAGATAAATGAGGTGGGATTCCACATATAAGGACACCTTAAAACAGAGTAGAGTGGGACTGACCCGGGCTGTCGAGGGTTTTCGGGGCAGGAATAGAACCTGTCAATCAATACCACCAATCACTAAGGCCTACAGTGTCACTCTTGAGAAACTGTAGCAACGTCAACCATACATTATTCCAGAAGGCGGTTTATAAAGAGTAGAGTTATTGCTGCAGCCAAGCGTCCACCTTGAGAGTTATCTGAGGCTTGTGGACCATCATTCCCGCAGACGATTTGAGTACGAAAATGGAAAAGTATTGGGCTCCAGTTACCACCCTAAAATGACAGGCTCCGGTTACAGGACACAACTAGTGTTTGCCCCCGTGCGAAGCACGGGTATTCGGTTTTCTAAAATATTTTTTGTAGAAAATAATTCCACATCAGTTTTAAGAAATTTTTATGTAGAAAATAAAATTTAAGTATGAAAAATAAACTTGTAATTGATGTATGTAGAAAAAATGCATGATATCAGCCTTTTGTATTATAAAAGGGAAAAGATTTTGGCATTTAGTAGCTTGAGTTGATATCTTTTTTGTGCCAAGATGCATTTTAATACAAAAAACGTTTTGTCTATGATATTATAATTCAATGTTATAAAAAATATCTCATAAGTTCCTAACTTGCCCATGTTTGTGCACACAGTATAAAAAAAAAATTATTGTAAAAAGATATTATTTATTAGTCTTTGCTAGTGATAGCAATTGTATTCTTTGGATTCTCTATAATTACTTTAAAGAACAAAATTTAATTAATTGACTTTATTAATTTCAAGAAAGTCTTAAAATTTTCCTTACCTATTAGTTTTAAATAGTGACTAAATTTTTTAGAATTTCTTAGATTTCTATTTCAGTTTCGCTCAAAACTCCATATTATTCTTCTCGTCGTGCTCTATTTCTCTCTTTAAATTTCATTCATTTTCTAAAATAACTAAATTTCCTAAAAAATCTCTTATTTAAATAGCATGATATCTCTTCTTAAATTTTTTCTATTTTTTAAATAACTCTCTTTCCTAAAAAAATATCTTATTGAAATGGCCAGAATTATACTTGGTGGTAGATTAAATAGAATGAAAGAAAGAGATATAGATGTTTAGAAAGACTTCAGTGACGTTTTCATAGTAACTTTGAGGATTAGCGCGTTGTTATCAACGTTTAGACAATTCTCAAAAATGTGTCTAGAGATCAATGACAAATTCTTTGGTGTCATATCACACAAAAATAGTAGAGCTACATGAGATAGTATGTGAGACCTACATGAGATGATAAAGATGACAATATGCGATAATTTCATATCTAATAAAAAAAATAGATCAGCAAACAAAGAATAAGAAGAAGAAAATACTTTGATCAACCCATTAATGTAAATAAACATTGCGATCCCTAAAAAGATTGAGCTACGTTAAGGAGAGTCTATTGGGACGTTCTTCCTTAATATTTAACTTTTGCTCCAAGGTGGTTACTTGCAGTATTATTTTGGTTTTCCTGTGATATATTCGTCACATAGATATATCCTCCACTATTGAACCTATATGATAATATTTTCAAGCGATTTTCTGCCATTGCAAAGCTCGTTTTAAATTGAAATGAGCTTATAATGTGTCTGGCTATATCATCGAAATTGAGATAACTCCATACAAACGACGAAAGAGATGAAGAAGACAAAAATGATTAAAGCCAAATGAAATGGTAGTTTTCAATTAGATCAATGAATTACCTAACAATTCAAACCCTAAAAAAATCATTAAAAAACTCCAAAATAAATAACGATTCCTCCTCAACCACCTATTCTTCTTCTCCTTCATTGTCTTCTTTTTCTTCTCTAGTCTCTCATTTCTAACGCCTTTCTTACAATCATCCTTCATGGCTTTACACTTATAAAGCTATAAGCATAGAGATGTGGAGCGTTTTAATTTATGAGAATTTTGATCTCGTTTTGGAATGGAGAGAACGATTGAAGTTTTTGAAACGTATTTGGGAGAATGAGGAGATGGTATTTAGAAATTAATGGGGAGAATGACATAATTAATGCTTTGGTTTTGGAAACAAATCAAAATGGATTTCTTAATGCATTGTTGAAAATTTAGGAATTAATGAATGAAATAAGGAGACAGATAATTATAGGATTGGAAAAAGAGAAAACATTTTGGAATTAATTGAAGATGTGAGTGAATTTAAAAATTAATGAAGAAATTAAATAGAAGGAGAGTGATAGGATTGAAAAGAGAGATGTTGGTTTTGGAAACAAACCAAAATGAATTTATTAAAGCATTGTTGAAAATTTAGGAATTAATGAATGAAATAAGGAGATTGAGAGTCGTAGGATTGGAAAGAGAGAAGATGTTTTGGAATTAATTGGAGATGGGAGAGAATTTAAGAATTCATGAAAAAATTAAATAGGAGAGTGAGAGGATTGAAAATAGAGATATTTTGTGCATGGGTGTTTTTGGGATAAACTAAAAAGCTGAAGAAAGCGCCACCTCAGCAGGGTCGAGCTTTAGTATAGATATATAGATATGAGCCACTGGCATACTCTTAGAGCACTCTGACCGTATGGATGCTTGAACAATCCTAATTAGTGATTTCTAGACGTTGGATCTTTGTAACTCAAATACTGTTCAAATTCCCACAGTTGGGCAAACATCCATACGGTCAGAGTCCTCTAAGAGCGTGCCACGTGGCTCATATTGTGTTATGTAACCGGACTACCGGAGCCTGTCATTTTAGGGCAATAACTGGCGCCTGAGCCTTTATTTTTTAAATATTTCTATGCAACAGGCAGGTAACTAATACCTAATTGGGTCGGGCTCATGGGACCCCCATTTTTGACCCCCATCTTGGCGTACACACGTAGAAGATGAATCAAAGGCTGATTTTTGGTGGGGATGATAACCTCACCATACAGATCACCCCAACAAAAAATCAGCCCAGTCTGAAATTTCTAACCCCATCAAATGTGGTTTTAAAGTTATACGGTAAAAATCGATGGTCCATAATGCTTCAGCTTCTAAACCAGTCTATGAATATCAGAATGATTTGAATTTTTGTGTGGATGATCTCCTCACCATAGAGATCATCCTCACCAAAAATCAGCCATTGATTCATCTTCTACGTGGGTACACCAAGATGGGGGTCAAAAAAGGGGGTCAGAAATGGGGGTCCCTTGAGCCCAACCCTACCTAATTTGGATACTGGGAATTTGTCAGCTCCGATTTTATTACCATTTGTTTCAGTGTTGGAACTGGAACCAATAAAACCCCGTAAAAGCAGAATAAGATATTTTTTGATCCTGGCACTTATAGTTAGTTACGGGCGCTGACACTTTGATTAAAACTTGTTTCACAAGATGTTGTGATGGAAGACGGTCACAACACTCAATACGAGTCATGTGGCACACGATCATAGTATTATGACCGTATGGATGTTTGACCAGTCCCTCGGTAGACCTACAAACCAAAAATCAGCCTGATTAGTCATTTACAACCTTTTGATTTTTGCACTCAAATAACGCTCAAATTCTTACCATTAAAATCTATCCATGAAAATAACTTCAATCGAATCGGTTAGAAATCACTAATTAGGCTAATTTTTTGTGTACCGTTCCAAGCGGGACTGGCCAAACATCTATACAGTCATCATCCTCTAATAATATGCCATGTGGCTCTTATTGAATGTTGTGACCGGCTTCTTGTGTACTTCCTGAGTAAGATTAGTGCTCAGGCAAGGCCAAGTCCTAAGTTACTTTGGGGAAAGGCTAACTTGAGCTAGCAAATGAGCGACTAACTCAAGTGCCGCACGGTCTTTAGCAAGAGTCAAATACTAAGTCCGTAACAAGTGGTATCAGAGCGATCTCAAGAAGGCACCATGTCGATGATCAATGAAGAGACAAGAGGAGGTGATTGACAAAACCCCAACCTTAACCCCAAACAAAGGGAGAAGAGGAGGGAGAAGTCCCAAGACATCTTTGTTGTGAGTAATATTTTCATATTCTAGTTTGGCAAAGATTCCATACGACATTAAACATTCATGTAACCATTCCTACGAACACCAGTGTAGTGTGAAGATGTCATGGTACGCATACTTCATCGACTATGTGAAGACTAAAAGACAAAAACAACAAGGATCAGATGGTTGACGACATGAGTCATCTGAGTAACTGCCAATTTGTCGGTTATAGATCGTGTATGCTCGCTGAAGAATGTATGTGACTTAGTGGCTATAGGAGTAGGTTTAAATAAATAAAATATAATGGTCAAACCTAGTCATTGGACAGACCCGAGTCTAAGTCAATGTTATTGACTTCTGAGAAAGTCCAATCGATTGGAATATTTGGGCCAATCGATTGGACAAAGCCCAATCGATTGAAGACCTCTGTAAAATCGATTGGAGTCTACGAGACAGAACATGATCAAAGCCCAATCGATTGGAGACCTCTGTAAAATCGATCGAAATCTACGAGACAGAACATGATTAGAGCCCAATCGATTGAAGACCTCTGTTAAATCGATTAGAGCTTACGGGACAGAAACTTATTTAAGTCAGATCGATTGGACTATGAACAATCGATTGAATTTATGAAGGAAAAACCCATCCGTACAAGGTCAATCGATTGAATCCAAAAACCCAATCGATTGGACTTCACGCGGATTGAGTCTTTCTCAGATCCGAAATTCTAGTTTCAACTCTCCCATGTTCTAAAAGACTCAGGGATACGAATTCTATAAATATAACCCTTTTATGCTTTCTCTAAATATACTTCTATACAAATTGAATATAGAGAATAAATGTTTATTTATTAGAGTATTTATTCAAAGAGCAAGAAGCTTTTTATGTCATAAACATCTTGTGAGCTTGTTCTTCTTCTTGATCAAAGCCAAGAGCTTGATCGATTACTCGGCTTAGATTTTTCACATAGATATTTGACCTAGTAGGCTGAGTATACCAGTGTGGCATTATTTCGAATCTATTATAGTGTGGCATTATTTCGAATCAACCTTGTTATTGAAAATCTCTACTGTAGGGTGATGATGTGGCATCCATGGTGACCATCACCGCGAGTAGTGACATCACCCCATGGAGAGCCTTCTCCGTGAAGTGGTGTTTGTCTACTCCATGGATGACACGTAGCACTTGCAGTTGATAAGAAAGTGACCCGGGTTAAACCTAAGTCACCTTCTATATAAATAAAGAAAGATACCCACCGTTGGCCTCGACCTACCCTATCGCTTAAGGGTAAGCTAGTATGGGAGATGATACCATTGGCAATTATGTGGGGAATATGGTTAGAAAGAAGGAAGAGAACTTTTGACGGTAAGAAAAGTTCTTTTCAAGAGGTTTTGCTTCGTATTAAAGCACGTTTATACAGTTGGGGAATTATATTTTAGGAAATGCGTGGAGCATTCTTTAGCGACTTTGTGTTTAGATTTGACTTGATTTTGTATTGACATTTTATCCCCCATTTTTTTGTTCTCATTGAACGAAACCAAAAGAACAACTTCTATGGGAGTTGTTATACAACCAAAGACTCTTTCATTGAGAGGAGGTTGTACAAAACTTGTACGGTACTCTAACTCATCCCCTTCAGGGTGAGATTTTTGGAGAAAAGCACTATTCTGACAAACTTTCAGCTAAAAAGATCTACGAATAAATTTCCCCTCGTACACACAGAGAGGAAAACTAATGGAGAAGATTATTACAAGACAACACACAAACCCATGTACACACGTTAGCCTTCTTCTCTTAGAAGGAAAACCATGTAATCATTAAAAGGTTACATGTACTTCATATCTCCCTAAAAAGCGAAATCATGTACACAAATTCTCTAAAGACTTATAAATTAAGTTCTTTCATCATAGGCATATAAATATTCATGATTACTAACGTATAGTGACATAGTAATTCTCTAAAGATTTGTGAATACCCCCTCGTAATCCATATGTAAAGATCCAAATCCAACCCACATATGGATATACATTGGGTCAGATACACCATCCAATAACTACTTATATTAAGGATCCAATCAGATACAAGACCTATTAGTAAATTCTATTAGCATTGATTACCTAAAAGCAAAATTAAAACTCAACTCGCAAACTACTTGGATTTGTACTGATCTATTTTTAGATGCAGATCCTATCTTAGGGATCCAAACCCGCAAAATATAGGTTTGGGTTGAATCTCTGGTCAGAGTTGTCAGACCCACCGTACTGGAAATGTTAGTACAATTCGGATTTGTCATTAAAAAATGGGTAAAAAAATTCAGCAAAAATAATTTTAAAAATAAAAAAATAAATATTGACAACTTTTTCTCTTATAAAATGATTTTTCATGTTCAAAGCTGAATAATCTAAAAAGAATTCGGAAAAATTCGTGAATTATCTGAGAATAATTCGATCATATTAAAAAATGCACGCATTTTTTCAAACCTTTGAATAGGACGTTGTTCGGTTTGTTTTTTTAAATAATTCGTACAGTTCAGGAATTATTCACGGATAATTTGAGAATTTACTAACTAGCCAAACATCCATTTTTATGTCCGTTTGGAAACCTTATAAGAAGGGTCGGGCTCCAGGGCACCCCCCATTTTTCTGACCCCTCTTGGTGTTCGTGTGCTCCACTGTGGATTTCAAGAATCCAACGGTGGTTGTCAAACATCCATTTTATGTCCGTTTGGAAACCTTATAAGAAGGGTCGGGCTCCGGGGGACCCCCCATTTTTCTGACCCCTCTTGGTGTTCGTGTGCTCCGCTGTGGATTTCAAGAATCCAACGGTGGTTGTCAACGCCTAGCTGGCATCACTTGAGCATTATTGAGCGTTATTTGGGTGCAAAGATCCAAAGGTTGTAAATCACTAATCAGGCTGATTTTTGGTTTGCAGATCACTGGCCAAACATCCATACGGTTAGAGCCCTCGAATAATGTACCACGTGGCTCGTATTGTGTGTTGTGAGCGGCTTCGGTCAGAACATCTTGTGACAGAAGTTTTACTCCACAAAGTGGTGGGCCGAATCTCCCTGGGTCAGTGGGCTTTAAAAGAATGTGGCACATGGCATTTTGGGAGGGATAACATCACTCCTAGTGATTTCTTTTTTAATGTACTTGTTTACGTGGCAAGAAGCACTCGGGTACGATGCCGAGAACTCTCTACTTTGGTGAGTAAAACTTCTATCACGCGAAATTGTAAATCACACAATCACAAGCCAATGAGTTCTCGGCACGTACACAAGTGCTTTTGCAACGTACCATGTGCTTTTGATTTTAGGTGTACGTGCCCAGAACTCATTGGCTGTGATTGTGTGATTTGCAATTCCATTGTGACAGAAGTTTTACTCCTTTGGTAGTCAGCGGCTTCGCTGATGGCCCGCAGTCATCAAATTTTTACTCTCATGCGGCCAATCCAATGGGTATGGGTGGTCGGGTTGGGTAACCTCAACCTGCACCAATTCTATAAAAAACGAGCCTGATCTTAGGGGAAGATTTTATATCACGCAATGGGCGAATCGCGCAATGCTGCATGTGCCACGTTTTACCCACCTTTTGGTGGACCTACAGACCATAATCAATCCTATTGGTGATTTTTAGCTGTTAGATTGGAGTCTTTTCATGGGTTATTTTTAACGGTAGGATGCTATACTCAAATTCAATGTCTATAAATCACCAATCAGGCTGATTTTTGGTCTGTAGGTCCACCAAAGTGTGGGCAAAATATTCTTCCAAATGGTGTAACACGTGGCTATAGTCACGCGCAATGCCCGTTTTAAAATTTGCCCTGATCGTAAAAGAGCCACATGGCACACTCATAAGAGACCACTGCCCATCCCTACATGGACCCACATACCCAAAAAAAAAAAAAAAACCTGATTTGTGATTTCTAGCTGTTGGATCTGAGTACCTCAAATAATGATTGGATCCCACAGTTGAAATCAACCATGAAAAGGACTAAAATCTAATGGTTAGAAATCACCAATCAGGATATTTTTGCTCTGAAAGTCCACCTAATGATGGGCCAAACATCCATACGGTCGGTGGTCTCCAAGTGTCCACATGGGTCGTACAGAAGTCCGTATTAAAAAAAATGGACTCGATCTTAGGGAGTCCATACATGCGGCCAATCAATGCATCGATGTTCACTTCTTGGTCCAGATTGATGGGTACAATGGGCGGTGTACAGCATTGGAGCCAAAGCGAAAATTGGGGTTGGGACATACAAGCAAGCTTCATAAGACGTTCACCTATGAAACGCCACGTAGTGCCTTAAAAACTTCGCTCCTCACCTTTTCGCAAAAGCAAAACTTTGATGACCGAGGTCCATCATCAAGTCAATGTTAGACGAGAGTGTGAGCCACATGGCATGCTCTTATAGACTATTGATTGTATTAATGTTTGGCTGGTCACTAGGTAGACCTACATACCAAAAATCAGGTTAAAAATAAACCATGAAAAAGACTAATCCGACAGATAGAAATCACTACTCAAGCTGATTTTTGGTTTGGAGGTCCATCTAAGATTTGGTCAAACATCCATGCAATTAGTGATCTATAAGACATCTCCAACCGTGCTTTAAATCAGAAACATAGACGTATCAACTCCAACCGTGCTTTAAATCAGAAACATAGACATATTAAATCGAAACCGTGCTCTAAAAGGTCTCTATTTCATGGTCCTTATTTTGTCATTAAAAATTTGAAGACCCACCATTGATTCTCTAAACTATCTTTAACAATTTTCTTTTTTGTTATAATTCCTATTTTGTCATTCCTCATGTATCACTGTTTGGAATAGCGTTTTTAGAGATTCGAATAGAAATTAGTGGTTGGAGTTGAAAATAACATTGAGGTGCTCTAAAAGCACTTTATCATTAAAAAATGATTTTTAGATGCTCTATTTTAGAGATCTCGGTTGGAGATGCTCTAAGAGTGTGCCACGTGGCTGATAAGATGGTCCATATCAACATGGCACCTATTGCTTGGGTGTCTAAAATAAAACCAAATTTGAAAACAAGCCTTGTCTTGCATCCCAACCCTTGGCTCCTTGCCTGGTGAAAAAAACAAACATGGATTCAATGAATAGTAAGTAAAGCATCCTTGCTTTCCAGTCTCTCAAAGCCTTTAAAGACTCAAAACAATCCCTGAAAACAAGAAGCGGTATAACAAATAAAATAAAATAATTGCTTGCAAAATGGTGCTCCCTTCTTCTGGGATGTGCAGTTCATCAAACCTTCAATGTTACTTCCATCTTATCCCCCCCTCAAAACATTCACCAAAACAAAACATAACTGTTTCTCTGCAACGCTACCAAAAACAAAGGGAACCATGAAAATTGAGGTTGCGAAATCAATGGCAGCCTGGCCTGAATCTATTGACATCTTGTCCATGACTCGATTATGTACACCACCCTCCCCTAATCATTATTCAAAACCCATCTCGTCGTCCCGCATTTTACACACATACTTAAAAATATAGTATACTCATATATCTATTATTTTTATTCACAAGGAAGTCAGTGTGTACCCTTTGGTGGGCGGGTTTGTTCAGGGAACGGCGTTAAGCGGGTCCTCCGCTTCATCCGTGTTGAGAGAAAAAATATCAACGGGAGCGCTAGTGCAGTCAACAGTGCTATGCTCCTTGAATCTACCATTGGGGGAGCCTTGGTGGTGATCGAGAAACATCACGATCACAGTGATGTCATCATGGAAATGGCGCCTAATCCCCTTCTCAATCCTTTTTATGTCGTCGTATCTCATTTCCCTCTTCTTCGCGGCTTCCTGAAGAGCAGCTCTCACTAAACGCTTTGCTATACCCTGTATCATCACAAAACAATGTTTGCCAATGAGATTTTTGAGGGAATGAAGAGTGGTTCATATTGTCGTTCAATTACAACAGCATCAGCAGATATGGAGTTGAGCAAGGGGAAATGTGCTACAGGTTGCAGCACTAGGTTAGAGATGAGCACTTACGGCTCTTGGGTTTTTGAAGACGATCTCTACAGCGGCTTCATCACTCAGTTGCTCCCAGAGGCCATCTGAAGCAAATATCAAGAACAAGTCCTGCGGCCTTATCTTTCTTACCAAGATCGAGGGTTCTGCTGTCATCACAGGCCGTTTCAGAGGAACAGGAGATCCAAATTGCTGGAAAAGAGGATCCCTATTGAACTCGGGTTTCTTCAGATAGATATCTCCAATAGATCTTGAAACCTACGAAAAGGGAGTCAGTGTTAAAGACTTTACCCGCATCATTCATGACATGCTTTTAAATTATGGATAGGTAAATCAAAATAACGAGGCAAAGTAGCGGCTAGCAAGAGGAATATATTCACTTTGGCATCCTTTCGCATAAAGTAGTATTGAATATCAAATGCCATGTGATCCCTCAAAGTTGAAGGGGGGACTGTATATGTTATACTCCTTGTAGATAAAACATGTCGGCCTGACTTGTGAGTCGGTTCCACCTCAGGGGTGATACTAAGGCACCAATTACATGTTCATAGTGAATATGGATCTCAATAGGACAGCATGCATTTAAGCATCTTGTATCCATGGCGATAAGCTACTATATTAAAAGGCACAATAACATGACAAAAGGCCAATATACAAACGGAAAATAATGCATAGTGAGTAGTTCACAGAATTATGCTTTTTGAAGCCTTCACTTAAATCTCATGTATTGAATGCATCCTACTTTTGTTTACTAGCTGCATGAGAGTCTGGCTGAAGGGGAGGATCATGTGATTCCCGGAAAGATATTATTGACGGTGAAAGATAAATTTGACACCTTTTGGACAGAAATTTGACTCATGAGGATAAGAGAAGATAACGATGTTTATTCAACCAAGAGAAAACAAAAGAAAAAGAAAAAGATAAAGATAAAAGCAAAAAGCATAACAAAACACAAATGGCCAAAGATGGGTTTTATGCTTGAACAGAATCTCCAGAAAAAATAGACAACCAACAAAGTGTTTTACAGCTTCCTGGCTTTATGAATAATGTTCAATACAATAATTTGTCGACCATCTTTTCCTTTGAAGAGTCTAATTACAGTTTACATGCCAACACATTGAGATAGGATTCCCGTTTTAAAAAATCATAGTTTCAAAGGTATGCTATTATTCTTGAACACTAAGAATATTGCTTTTTGTTTGATATTTAGAGTGTTATGATATAGATTTTCATAATTCAACTTTATATCGGAGGCATAAGTTTTTCTGAGAGAAGATTTGTTCATATCCTTAAATAGAATTGCATGATCAAAGGCAGACACCAAATCAAAATGGTTGTGTTCTGGATGGAGCAGCCACCCCGTTGAAAACTTAGAGTTGACCACAACTTACTATTATTATTTTTGGGGGGGTTGGGGTGGGGAGGAGGAGGAAGGAAAGGCAGGGCTACAAAAGCAGGGAATTAAAAACAATACTAGGCAAATAAACAAGAAACGAATTCAAAGGTTGGAAAATTCAAATTCTTCCAGATACAATAAGCCACAAACATTCAGCTGCTAAGCTATAAAGCTCAATGCCATCTCTCACCCTGGTCCCTGTATATCCGAAGCCAAAGACATCTCACAGAATCCCCAGACTTTCTCCAAAATGGCTCCTGGTTTGGCAATTGGACAGTAAAGACTTACGCAATTGAAGATCTTCCTGCGGGAGGGAAAGGTTTTCTGCTCCACCATTAAAGATGAACAGAGTCTATACTATACACAAACATATGTGCACACCATTATATATACGATCTTATGCAGTATACATCCAATGATGTAAAACATCATAACCCTATCAATATATAAAAATGTCATTTCTTTAAATTTTGGTAAAAGAACGTCGAATCATGAGTCTCATCTTTTTGGTGGTCAAAGAGTGCCAAAGCTTACACTCATCTCAGATTCGGATATTTTGATGTTAATACATCACATTTATGCCATCACTATGTAACATAGGCAGTAAGAGATTGTCAGCCATGGAAAAAAGATTAAAAAGCGCTATCAAATACATGTTGATATTTCCCCTAGCAAAAGAAAAAGGGTAACAGGGGAGGCTTTCATAAACCATGGTTTCCCCAATATACATTTCATCACCTTTAAACCATGTTCTTGTCAAAACAAGCTTAAGACATCAATGGGAGATGGGCAATGGGTGCCAAAACCTAAAACCTGATGGGAGAAAACTCGAAACAGCCGAAAGGGTTAAATCTTTAGACAAAACCAACATAAATATATATTCAATAACAATCAACCGGAACTACAGAAGACACATACCACACCCATTTACAATCCAAATTTGGCAGTTTAGTCTGTTAGAATTTAGTCCCTAATATTTGAAGGAGAAGCAACTTTGATGCTGATACACCATACACGTCAGAGATGAGAATTCACATCCTGAAAGTGCTTGTAATTTGAAGCACAAACCTCTCTTATATCACTTCAAACTCGTACATATCAGCAACAGAAATAGTCAAAAAGAGTTCCTAATACAACTCCAAATAATATTCCTGGATCAATCTAGAGCAAACAAAAAACAATCTGAATAGCTAAACAAACAGAATTATATTTTGATTTCTATAATAAGTTCTACCACTGAAGCATATATAGCAGAAACAAAGAATCAACAGCCCAATTTGTGTCCGAACTCAACTAGATTTTCAAATTGAGCTCTCTCTACTCCTACCTAACAAAATTTAATCCAATCAGAATCATATCGAATTGCGATACTAAGACTACGACAACCCAGACATAAGTGCAAGTAATTGGAAAAGAGAAAGAAAAACAAAGAGGCAATTATACCTGAATTATGCCCTTAATCCGCCAAACTCCGCGACTATACACCACAATATGTGAATCATCGGGATGAAGTGCCTCAACCTCCTTCCTCACCTCCTCTACCGCAACATTATGATCAGTCGATAACCGCTCCGCCACCACCTGATTCCTTCTTCCCTCTGAAACTCTCCGTCCAAGAACCGCCCTCGAGTCACCGAGATTCGCCACATACAAGATATCATTAGAAATGGCTCCCACCAAACAACACGATCCCACGGAAGCAATCTGTGGCCGTGCCGGCCACGACCGCTTCACCAAATGCAAAAATTCCTCCTCCGTCGCATCAAACGCCTTCTTTATAACATCAGCCGATAATCCCCCTTGTTCCGAAGCAAATTCTACATTACAGAAAAGATAAAAAAAAAAAAAAAAAAAATCAAATTTAAGGTTTTGATAAATTGGGGAAATTAAAATTAGGGCGTGAAGGTGAGATTAGGTACTGTGGAGATGGGGGAAGAGGTGATTGTTGATGAAGCGAGATGCTTCTGGTCCGCCATGGCCGTCGTAGACGCCAACGTAGGTGGCGGAGGGGGAGGTGAAGACTTGGCTTTGGTCTTCAAGGGAGGAATTGGCTTGCACCACTGCGATCGAGAAGTCTCCTGACGCGTGGGGTTTTAAGTCCATGTGCCAGAGAAGACCATCTCCTCCTCTCCCGAAACATCTCTCCAGTGGTCTGCAACACGAGTGCAACATCTCCTCTTTCTCTCTCTATCTCTCTCTGTTTGCAGAATCCTTTTTTTTTTCTTTTTTGCAGTTTTTCAGCTTTGACGTCTGTGAAATTAGATGGACGGAGAGGAGTAGAAGAAGAAGAGAGAGAAGAACTGTGTTAGAAAACTAGAAAGAAAGAAAGAGAATAAGACGTGGGTTTTGGTAAAAATGGGGAAGTCGTGTCGATGCCGCGTTAGAGGAAGACGACTGCTGCTACTCCACCTTGACGCGTGAGTGGGTTTTCTACTTTTCTTTTTTCTTTTTTCTCTTTTCTTTCCCTCTTCTTTATTTTCTCGGGGGTATTTGCTAACGTGAGCGAGGGGATAGAGAATGTGGAATATTTTGGTCACACTAGTGGATTGCTTCGATCTCTGTGTTTCCGAGGTTAATGAGTTATTTGTGGTAACCCCACAATTTAAAAAAGTAGACTGACTTGGTCCACCGTCTATGACTTTTGTTGAATCTATTTGACAAACAACTTTTTTGAAAGGACAAAATTATCCTTTTCTCGAGCCTATGAACAACATGTAGGATTGGTCCGAAACCCTAACCCTAAATCAAACGGTTGTAGTGGTCGGTTAGCCATAAGATTTCGATAGCTTGGGCGTTTACCACCGACGACCAATTTACCGGAGTTTCATGTTCAGCTAATCACCACTCTAGTGAACAATTTCTTGCCTAGAAAACCAATTTACCGGTTTTAAGGACATTTTGGTCCTTTTCGATTTCTTGCCTAGAAATTTTGAATTCATAGCTACTTAATTTCCTCGAGGTGTGATAGTAGGATTTTCTAATTAAAGGACAACTTCAAATCCGGACCCAACACTGAACGAGATATTTATGTTTGAATCGCAGGGAACCGTGTCTCTCTTTCTTCATAGGTCCCTTATTGATTGTCCTTCGAAAAGTTTTCTAAAAATGATTATTTCCCATAAATTTCATAAAATTTTCATCTTCAATACAAATCTTTTTCTAGAAAACTTTTCTATGGTCGCCGTACAAAAACAGGGAGTTTGATAAGATATTTTGCTTTTCAAGAAAAGAAAAAATGCACGCACGCACGCACCCACACACAAGTGCTTTCCTGTTTCCACTAGGAACCGTTCAATAATAAAATATTGTGAAGTGTTTGAAGAGTACACATGGCCCTACTAATTCTTGATTGACCGTTCATGGTTTGTCACGTCTTAGAGGGACCACACGATCATGACATCTTGATGGATGGAACATCATATATATATATATATATATATATATATATATATATATATATATACATTTTTATTGAGTAAAACTTCTATCACAGAGTTTGACAGATGCTTCTGTCACAATATAAATCACAGGCCATGTGGCATACTATTAGTGGACTCTGACCGTATGGATGTTTGACCAGTCCTTCGGTGGATCTATAAATAAAAAATCAGCCTGATTAGTGATTTACAACCTTTGGATCTTTGCCCCCAAACAATGCTTAATAATGCACGAATTCTTACCGTTAAAATCAACCAATGAAAATAACTTCAACCGAATCGCTTAAAAATCACTAATCAGGCTGGTTTTTGGTTTAGAGGTCTACTGAGGGACTGGCCAAACATCCATATGGTCAGCATCAACTAAGAGTGTTCCACGTGTCCTGTGATTTGCATTGTGACAGAAGCATCTGTCAGAACGCTGTGATAGAAGCTTTACTCCATTTTTTTTCCACAGTAAAAAGCTTTCCGTCTAGCTATCACCAGTAGATGTTCCGGGGCGGACCATGCCCTCATGAACGGAAGCAAGACGTACCATCAGATAAGATCTTGATGCTGCAAAACGACCTAATATCTGATGATCTTTTAGATCTGATGGTTAGGACTATTGCATTGATTCCTGGAAAATGTGATATTCTAGATGGGTCCTACCATTGGGTGGGTCCCCGCTAAAATCAAATAAATGGTTGTGTTTCCTATTTAGGGTCCACGTGAAAGAAAATGGGTTCCTTAAAATTGACAAGGATGACCTTGAGTTTCTACTTTGCAAAGGTGCACCACTCTCAGCAAGGGAGATATGGGCATGCCACTACCTGCGCACTTTAGCTTTTGTGCGTCTTTAAAGGGCAACCGCGTTTGATCACAGAAAAAAAAAGAAAAAGAAAAGGGCAACCGCGTTTTTCTCCGAGCTGAAACAGTATGTCAAATATATTAATCGAGTATTCTTGACGGCAGAAACGAAGAAAGTGAAAGTCAACTTCGACGCAGATTAAAAATAGTAACGGGCGGTAAAGACACGGAGTACAGTTGACTCTAAGATCCACTTTACTTTCTCAGCAATCTGGGCCCTTATTTCATTTCACACCTTAGACCCATAACGATTAAACCATCTTAATCGTCTGATCAAATGACTAAACAGGCCACTATCTCCAATTTAGTCCTCCAGATGGATGGTCTAGATCAAATGTAGTGTCTGAACTGTCTTCCAATTTCTGTCGTTTTATTGAAGATATATTTTTCTTGGAAATCAGCATAGATACGTCCGTTAATGCATGCGTGATTGCGAGGGAGGGGCTTAACCGTAAATAATTTTTTCTTTCTGTCCTATTTTGGGAATAAAAAGTACAAAGTTTGATTCTTTGGAATTCATGGAGAGCTCCTTCGACCGAAATTTCTTCCATCGGTTGGTGCGGGCTGGGATTGTGATTTCTTTATCGTGTTCTCTCTTTATAAGGCAAAAAAAAAACTCCCAACGTCAACAATTGAAGAACGACACCACCCAACAAATTCAAACGAGAAACCGCCAACTAACGATTTGGTACATAGCGAACCATATTATTAAATAGCATCCCGTGTTTCTACGCCGTTTATTCCTAACACCTTGGAATACAATACCCATTATATTGTACTTGTAGTTCACCAACTTGTCCACCTTGTCCCTCGCTAGAGACAAAATCAATATTCTCTCAAATTTTCTTTTTTTTGCTAAATAATAATTTCACAAATTTCTAATATATATTGAATTATTTAAATATTAGAAAATCTAGTGAATATCAGTTTTAAAAGGGAAAATTGCAGTACATGCTACCATGGTTAAAAAAACGGCTGTTATAACGGATTCGGACCTCCCCCGTTACATTATGTACCATTAAAACGCTTAAAAAACAATGGCCGTTATTTTACTGTTATAACAAAAATGGTACATTATGTACCATTCAAAATTCAAAATTTTAATTTCAGTACCATTTTTTCGCTATTCCCCATTTTTGCCCCTGATCGATACAACTCATTATAACGGAAAAAAACAGTAATACCCCGAGTCCGTTATAACCCTTTTAAAACTTGCATGCTACACTAAGCAAAATATAAAATAAAGGAAAAAATGCTACCACACCACGGACAAAAAGGTATACGGTTGAGGCCATTGATCATTGGATTCAAGAGATCTGCGGTCCATGAAGCAATAACTGCAAAGGATAAAATAATTGTTGCGTCATACTCTGTGGATCACTTGAATCCAACGGTCAATGACCTCAACCGCACATATTTTGGTCTAAACCTTATAAAATAATCAAGATTTTTTTTTTAATTTTTTTTTTTTTCCATTTGTTTCTTCCTTAGTTCATTTTGGAAAACCGATGTTTTCATGACCTAGCTGTGCATTAGCTCAGAAGAACCAGTTCAATGTTGCAACTACTTATAGAAAAAAATAACCCTCGTCCTATTTTTAAAGGCAAAATTAGAAAAAAAAAAAAAGGGGGGGCAAAAAAGATGGGTCCTACTCAGTTACCAAACACAGCCCAAAAGGACTAGACCTACACCAATCACAGCCTATTATCCGAGTTTTAAAATATCCTGGATAGAAATTGGGTCCACAAAGAGTATTGGTTTTGAGAGATATTACTGTATTTTAAATATGTAATGTGAACATCAAAGAGACCACAATTAGGTTTAGGGCAATTTGTTTTGTTGAAAAGTCAGTCTCGTGTTGAAAATAGGAGATTGACGTCTCGGACTTTATAATTTTTAAAACGATAAGACGAAGCTGCCTTAATCAAAATAGGGTCGTGATGTAACAAGGTATACCTGAGATCTTTTCATTTGCCGAAGCGGCATTTTTGGTAGTCTCCACTGCCATCTGGGCCCACCGACCGCATGGATGTTTAGCCCACCCTTTAATAGACATTCATACAAAAAATCAGCTTGCTTAATGATTTTTGGCCGTTGGTTTTAGTACTCAAAAGATGGTTGTATTCAACGGCTATAAGAACGCCTTAAATGGTGCTAAAAAGTGTTAAAATCTAATGGTTATAGATTACCAATCAAGGTGATTTTTGGTATGTATATCCACCGAGGGGTGAGATAAACATCCAAGCGGTCAGTGGGACCAGATGGCAGCGGTGACTACCAAAAATTGCTGCTTCCGCAAATGAACAGTTTCAGGCATACCTTGTTACATCTTTTTCCATCAAAATATAAACAAGGATGTGACATTTATAATCAATATTATTAAAATTTGAGTGGCATGGCCTAGCCGAGAATTCCTAGGCTAGTGAATCAAGTGGATGAAAGGCATCTCTAACCTAACTCACGACCCCGTCTTAGGTTCCGGTGTCCCCGCAGCGCCGGAATCCTCTTTTGTAGGACACGTGCTTAAACAAATTTCATTAAACCCATGATTAGAAAGTAATCTCAGTCTAATTTAACTTGAGTTAGAGAGTTTTTAGGTGTACGTGTCTTGCAAAAGTGATCTCGGTCGCAAACTATTGCCGCAGTCTCCATTGTGTAGGGCTAAGTCTAGTTGCATAAGCGTCGTTGCATAAGCATAGCAAGTTGGCAAGTTGGCTATGATTTGTTAGTGACTTGATTTGTAGTTACTCGCCGAGTCGACTTGGCTCAACTTGGTTTGTGAGTCGAAGGAAACGTTACTTATTGATTATTAAATAATTTTTATTCATAATAAAAAAGATTACAAATCATATTTTAATTTTTGATATTAATTTTTTTTGTAATTCAGACTAATTTTTATATTTCAATAATTTTATTAATTCACCAAGGTGTCTTGTAAATCATTGAGTCAGTTTGATCCCATGACCTTTCGAGTCGAGTCGTGTTGGTTTTTCAAAACATTGGGTGTAGAATCTTATATAGAGCATTACAAAAGTCCAATCCTATTGGACTCCTATAATCTCTTAATCAAATCTAATCCTAATTGATAGAGCATTACAAGAGTTAAATATGAAGAAAATTCTATAATCTCTCAATCAAATCTAATCTCAATATATTATCTTAATATTATGATAAGATGTACCAATAATGATATAGTGTATCTCACACAATTTATTATGATATATATTTTTTAACATTCCCCCTCAAATTCATGGGGATCGGTGATCGACGATCATCGTGAGTTTGCCAAAATTCAGTATCGTTGAAAGATGCTATCGCCATTGTAAGTTGCCTTGATGATTCAATCGCCTTGATAAAGTAATAAGGAATGGTTGTTCGCGGTTGAGAAGTCATCATTTTATGTATTTTTATCCAATTTTTCTTAGTTGATTATTAGAATTATTCTACATAAATCATCAAGCCTACATGAAAAATATGATATTCTCTTTTCACTAATTGTATATTCAATTTCTTTTAATAATAGTCAATTACTTTATATTAATAATCTTATTTCATTAGGTACCCAAGCCCAAAACTAAAGCGAGCATAAGTCCAAACCCAAAAGTTAATGTACAAAAGTCCAAATCTGAACAAAAGAGTAGACTACGTTAACGGGCCAAGAAGTTGGGCCAAGAAGTAGGCCAATGCAGTGGGCCTATGTAGTGGACCAAGTTGGTGGACTAAGCATAGACCAAGGTAGTTGAGATTACAATAAACGGTTCAGATTACAAAAGGCATGATGATGTCTTTTCAAAAATAAAATGATGGTTTTGGTTTTGAAATTTAAAAATGATAGAATGTTTGAAAAATAAATATCTTATTATAAGATAAATTCTTTTTGAAAAATAGAAAAATATTTCATTGATTTTCAAAAGGAAGTTTTAAAATAATAAATTAGTGATTGATTCGATATTGAAAAATAAAAGAATATTTTATTGATTTTAAAAATAAATTTTAAAATAATAATTTGGTTAGTGATTCTATTAAGAAAAGAAAAATATATTTTATATAATTATTTTCATCTTTGAAAATATTTTTTCTAAAGAAAGTCTTAATTTACTAAAGATGGAAAGAATGTTACACATCCCAGCCTATAAAAGGATTTTCAATGGACGATGGAAGGTGTTCTTCGCTTGGTTGCTCTCCGGCTGGATATATTTCTCAGCTACACACATTTCCCGGCTACAATCTTCTATTTGCATCGGATATCGTTTTCCATTTTTTTATTTTATTTCTTTGTCTTTTGTTTGTTCTTCTTGTAATTTTTTTTTAGTTTAGTTTTGATTATCAAGTGTAATATTTTTCGGTCATTAGAGAGATTGACAACCTCTGTTAATGACCGGTAAAAACTTATTCTCTTAAATATAAGTTAAAAAGTAATTTTTTTGTTAGAATTATTTTTGAGTGATCAAGTTAATTTCACTATTCTTATCTTTTCTTGTGGTTCGACCATGTATTTGCACTATACATAAATCGTTGATTTGACTTTTGCAGATTTAGGTTTGATTAGACAGTAAAATATAACGACTTATCAAAATAATGTCCATCAACGATTCGGGCAACGACGGTAACAGTAAGTAAAACTTGAAAAAAATATCATACCCAACAGGCAGTAAAGATGCCGCCTGTCGGAAGAGTGATGGGCCAAAAGGAAATCAGTAGAGCACAGGTCGGATGACCGGCTCTGATACAATGTAGAAGCTTACGTTTCTTGAATAGCTTTGTAATTACATAGACCTACTCAAAGCTCTTATATAGAGCATTACAAGAGTCCAATAGGATTTGACTCTTATAATCTCTCAATCAAATATAATCCTAATTGATAAAGCATTACAAGAGTCCAATAGGAAGGAAATACTATAATCTCTCAATCAAATCTAATCCTAATATATTATCCTAATCCTTTGAGAAGATATACTAATAAGGATATAGTGTATCTCATACAACTTATTATCATATATATTCTCTAACATTCATACTCAAACTCATGGGGATCGGAGATCGACGATCATCGTAAATTTGTCGAAATCCAGTGCCTTGAAGATCGAGTGCCGTTGAAGGATGCTATTGCCATTGTAAGTAGCCTTGAATCGCCTTGATAAAGTAATGAGGAATGGTTGCCCGCGGTTCGGGCAACAACGGCAACAGTGAGTGAAACCTAAAAAAAAATATCATGCTCGACTGGCAGCAAAGATGCCGCTTGTCAGAAGAGTGATGGGCCAAAAGGAAATCAGTAGAGATGACCCGCTCTGATACAATGTAGAAGCTTACATTTCATTTAATCCTAATTGATAGAGCATTACAAGAGTCCAATAGGAAGGAAATCCTATAATCTCTAAATCAAATCTAATCCTAATATATTATCCAAATCTTGTGATAAGATACACTAATAATGATATAGTCATACAACTTATTATGATATATATTCCCTACCATTGGGCTCTTCTCAATGTCAAAATGAGTTTTCTTTATTTTTAAGTACTTTTTATCATAATAACAAATATTACAAATCATATTTTAATTTTTGTCACATTTTTTTATAATTTAAATATTTTTATATTTTGCTAATTTTATTAACTCAACGAGTCGACTTGCGAATCATTGAGTCAACTTGATCCAATGCACTTTCGAGTCGAGTTTGAGTTTTAAGTTTTTTAAAACATTGGACTCTTCTCAAACATCAAATGTGGTGACAGGAGCTCTTTTGTCTAGAGTAACTTTTTTTTCTAAATATAGTAAAAGGTTTTTTCTAGAAAATAATGCATCCCTTATTTTAGGGGTCGTCTTTGTCGTGCACAAAAAGTTACCATTGAAATCGACATATTTCTGTCAATTGGCTATAAAAAGAGTCCAATCAAAAATTCCTTTGTGTCGATTGATTCTTTTCGCATTCCAACTACAATTTCTATTGGTATTTTTTTATGACGAAAAAGAACCATAAAATCTTGTATGAATATTCTTAAGTGGTAGCTATTTTCATTGATGTTAGTAACTGTTTGAGCAAGGTACAAGAAGATTTTTAGGCACGCCGAAGAATTTGCATTATTATTATTAGACTGAAGAGGTTCTAATTTTGTTTGTTTGTAGGGACTAGTCTCCAGTCTCAACAAATCTTAGGTCATCACATCAGTTGCAAAGCAAACAAGGACAAAGACTTACCTTTGCCTAACATTGCTCTTCACCATAAATAATGGTTGAAAATTTATAAATATCCTTATTAGCGAAATAGGGTGACAATTTTGTTGTATAGGCGAAATTTGAAGTGTTGCCGATCAGAAATCTTCACTTGTATATGGGAGGGTACATCCATAGTTAGCAAATAGTGAAGTGGCAAAAGTCGCTCATTGAATTAAAAATTGCCCAGTCCCAGCACACCTCAATGTCGTTTCACCCTCGGTTGTACTCTCTTTTTGATTGAATAGTTGGATCATCACTGCACTTGGTCCAAGTAGACCTTTCTGATTAGGGAAAATCCTTTCTTGTGCTCCGGATTTGCTTTGCCAAAGAATCACAGGTGTGGGTTGCCATCCATGAAAATGGACAGATAAAGAACGGATTCTATACCTGATCCTTTTGAAAAGTCACAAGACCACTGTATGCCTCCTGGATTGAGCCCTACGCTTTCCTGGTCAAGCGTTAGATTCGGTTGGTTGCCCCAGCCATCTTCAACTCCCCACCTAATGCAGTAGGGGAAAGAGAGGTAGCGGGTGATCGAAGTACAGTTTCTTCATTGGATTCAGAGAGAGAAATAGTTGAATCAAGAGGGGAACCATCGGACAGTTTTCAGGATGACTAAGCTAGTCAAGTGCATGCAATGTCTTTCATCACCTTCTAGAATGATTTGAATTCTAAAAAATAGGGTAAAAAAAGCAGTCAGAAAGACGAGATCATCAAAAGATTGAAAAAGTAAGGACTTCAGGTTTAATACTTTTTTACTCCAAAACTACGCACTCAAAAAAACTTATACATATATGTGCGTATGCCCTTTTTTTGTCATCTATGTGCATATGCCCATAACGTAAATAGATTCATAATGTACATAGATTGGGTGGTAATATAAGTATAATAAAACTGAAATGATATGCTATTTTCTTTAAATCTAAGTAATAGTAGTAACATTAATAATTTTCAAAAATATTTTTTCATTTATCAACATCTCTAAACGCGTGGGAATTTGCTAGTCTTTCCTATAAATAATGTTCTAAACATAAAAATTGATGACATATATTATAAATAAAAAATATTCTTTAATTTTTAAAACAAGAATGTGTTTTATTGAAGAGATTTTTTGAAAAATTTAAAATTATTGCATTGTTTAATATTATTGAATATTACATCTTTTTGCGATGTTTTGAGAACCCCGTGATTTGAAAAGTATTTTTTTATTCAAAAGATGAGTTTTTTTTTATTTTCAAAAAGTCGGGTTTTTAATGGAGATTTGCTTAACTATGGGTGCAACCCACTTGCATGACAAAGGGAGTACAATAACCACCAGCTTGATGTGGTCCTATAAGACGTCTCATCTATTCTACTATTTAACGCACGAAGGCCCTTCTTGCGTTCCTCACACTAAACCCCAAAATCCCACAAATGCTCTTATTTTCTTTTCTTCAATTTAATTACATAGTATGGACTTTTTGGACTTTTGAGTGTCAAATAGCATGTCACCCTACAAGCACATGTCACCCTTAAGCTCATTCAATGTTCAAAAAGTAAAAAAAAAATATTATTCCTAATATGCCCTTAATTTCTTTAAATTGACAGAAAATATTTATTTCGATTTTGAATTTTTTTTAATTTATAAAGGCAAAATTTTCACATCTCAAATCAACTTTGCAAGCTATTGTTACATTCTAACATGTCACTATACTTTATTACTTGCAAAGTTTAGATGATGATATCCATTATCAAAGTTGATGATGGACCCACAAAATGCGATATGAGGCATATTATTAGAGGCTAAGGACCGTATGGATGTTTGGTCCACCCCTAGATAGACTTATGTAACAAAAATATGTTTGATTAGTGATTTGTATCCTTTGGATCATAATGATCAAAATCTACGGTTAAAAATAAATTAAGAAAAATAATCTGATATAAAGTACTAATCAGGATAAATTTTGATATGCAAGTCTAACTAGGGTAGGGCAAAACATCCATACAGTCAGTGGTCTATAATAGCATGACCCATCATCAATGGTGAAAAATCTCATGTTGGAAAAAAAAAAGTTAATGAAAAGCACACACATGTACCCATTGTTAAAAGAGTAATGATCACATGTTCCAAGGTCCATGGACATGACATGGTGGTGTCATTGGCTAAAAATGCACCTCAAATTGCGTGCTAAATAGTAAATAGTAAATAGTAAATAGTAATGCTAAAAATCTACAGTTGAAAATAAAGTTTGAAAAAGATTCTAATCCAATGGATAGAAATTGCTAATCAAGATAATTTTTCACATGTAAGTCTACCCAGAGATAGGAAAAATATCTATATATATGGTCAGTGGTCTTTAAATATGTGCCATGCGTAAGGTGTTGGCATGCGTAAGGTGCACGTGCATCGCAAGTGGTGTTCCCCCTAGTATGTGTAATAATTAAACTTTTTTTTCGTGTAATCAGTGTAATAATTAAACTTGTAAGCCCATAAATGAGCCATTTTACACATTGGCTGGAATAGAGTTACATCCATAACCAAACGACCCCACCAAGGGGACATGTTCCAACAATTCTGACTAAATTAATACAAATATGGGGAGGTGGACGGCAATTCTATCATTCTAAGGTTCTATTTTCGAGCAGTTCTATGATATACAGATTTTTCTCTCAAAATTTTGATACAGAAGTCCCTCAAAACACCACATGGCACTTGCCTTTGGGCCCACTGACATCATGAATGTTTTTCCCACACCTTTAGTGAACTACACACCGAAAAAACTGTCTGATTGATGATTTCTATTCATTGAATTTGAACACATTTTCATCGTGGGCTTTATGAACAGGCCTTTGGATGGGTTCTATGCTGATGATGAACAAGTGCTCAAATCCAATTACCTAGAAGTCATCAAGGATTTTTTTGTGTAGGTCCATCAAGGTGTAGGCCAGATATTCGTGTGCTAGTAGATCACAAATAGTATGCCACGTGACATTTGGGGGTTGTTTTTTCCATGGTTTAAAATAACGCCGTTTAAAATGTTGTTTAAATGGTAATGCCCCAAGCCCGTTACGTTAAAAACTGTTTTGATGCTTAAAAATTAACGACATTTTTTTTGACCATTTTTATTTATTTTGGTAACAGCCGTTAAAATCTGAAAAATTTTGTGGAAAAAAGGCCGTTATAATCTGTTATTTTTTCATTAGATTTCATTTTTTCAAAATTTGAATTTCAGCGCCATTTTTTTTCCGTTTTTCCAGTTAAAATCCATTTTTTTTTTTTTTGCATTATTTTATCTTTGTCCCTGTCCATTACAATCCATTTTAATGGTAACGTCCCCAGTGCGTTATACCATTAAAACGGCCTCCTTTAAACCTTGGTTTTACCCATTCGCCAAAGACTTTTTACCTTAACAAGTCAAATACAAAGAAAACCTTAAACTTTTTCCAAAATGCGTTGCTCACTAGCATTCCTCCAGTGAGAAACCACCCAATGTTTTGAAAACAGGACCGGATTGGGTTCACCCGAGTTTTACAAAATTCGATCTGGTTCAATGAAAACCGATAAAATTAATAGAATCATCGACTTCTATATGATGTTGGGCCCATTTGAAATTTGTGAAATTGGTGCGAGAAATCGAAAGGGAAAACGGTCCCCAAAATTTTTATATGATAAGGAAACAGGAGACGATTAGGAAATGACAATGGAAACCAAGGTTTAAAGGAGACCGTTTTAACGGTTAAACGGACTGGGGGCGTTACGGTTTAAACGGATTGAAACGGCCAGGGGTAAAAATGAGAAAAAATGAAATTAAACGGATTTTAAAGGAAAAAATGACGCTGAAATTCAAATTTTAAAATTTGAAAATTTAAAAAGAAAAAAAATAGAATTTAACAGATTTTAACGGATTTAATGGCCATTTTTTTCCCAAAATTTTTCAGAATAAAACGGCGGTTTGAACGATTTTAACACCTGTTAAAACAAAAAAAACGGCCATTATTTTCAAAACCGTTAAAACGTGTTTAAACGGTTTTAACGGAAACGGGCCTGGGTAAACAACGATGGAATAAAATTAAAAAGTTATGTAGCGATTGACAAGGGGTCTTAATTCCCAATATACCAACATTTTGCCATCACATTGGGCCAACTTATGAAATTTTCTATGTCAAAAATCAACCTAAGAGACAATCTTGACCATAAAATCTATGCATTATTTCTATCTTTTTCTTAAACAAAAAACCATATTTGGTTGACACAAATAGTATGATAGAGAGTCATATTTTATTTTTTTCGTCGCTGACACTGATAGATAATGACGGTTAAAGTAAAGAAGTTGATTTACTATGTCGGTAAACCGACAAAGAGAGATATATTATAACCATGTAAAAGTAGATGAAGCCGGGCATGGTTATATTAGAACCCAATTTGACCAAATCAAAGTGGTTCGACCATTTTGGCAAAATTATGGTTCGGTCATTGGTTCAGTTTTTAAAACATTGAAACCACCGATGATTTATCTTGCTCGAGATAATCCTTAATTTCTCTTTGTTAAAGGTTTTTTTTTTCCCCATTATTTGACGCCTATACTTTATCTCTTTATCGTTTGATTTAAGGTTCTCATATCCATTACGTGGGCCTCACTTGCTATATATCATTGGCAACAATAAGGCTGCATTTGGGTAAGTTCAAAATAAGCCAGAAGTCAGCTTATAGCTTATGAAAGCAGTTTTTTTTCAGGTTTCAAGCTAATTTTTCGGGGTTAAGAAAAAATCATTGAAATCCGGCTTATTAACGATCTCTAACATTTGAATCTGAGTACCCCAAATAATGCTAAAAATCCACGGTTAAAAATGAACCATGAAAAAGTCTCTAATCCAACAGATATAAATTACTAATCAGGCTGAATTATGATATGTAGGTCCAACTAGGGATGGGCCAAACATCCATACGGCTAGTGGTCTATAAGAGTATGCCACATGTAAGGTGCACGTGATACCATCTTGGATTTGAGTAGAGTATAGTGCTCCTTATCCCTCACGTTTTTTTGGGTGTGATCGCCTTATTCCTCACTTCTACTCCTCATCCTTTGTTAAGCAGGTTATTTGATTTCTTATAATCTTTCTAATTTTCGAAGTACTTTCAAGTTACGGTTTCCGTGAAACTCATGATGATCCTTGATCGCCGTGAGTTTGAGGTGGAGTATTAGAGATCAGATTAATTACAATTGTTGTTATTAGGATAAGATCAATTAGGTTAAGATTATTATAAGTTAGGATATTAGATTAAATTGATTGAGATTATTTTTATATTTAGATCTTTTTAATTTTTTATATATATACCCTTGATTCGGGTTAATGTAATCATCTAGTTTTATCAATAAACTTAAAATCTTCGCAATTTTTGGCCTAGAAATATATTTGATTTGTCGTATGCTTTTGTTTCCCGTTGGTAAAATTTTGTTGTTTTCTACGTTAGTTGGCGCAATAATCACCACCAATTGTCGATATGGGACCCACATTATTTGACGGAGAATATTCGAGTTATGGACCCTACCTTTAGGTGTGTGCTGGTGATTATTGGAAATTTCCTAGCCTATGCTATAGCTGTAGCAACCATGGTTCAAAGTCTCGGCCGATCGGAGCCCACCTATCTAATCCAAACCAGGCTCTGTTTCGCTCCTAGATCACTGCTTTTACAAAGGAGTCTCACTTTGTCTCGGGCGAGATGGGCCAATTCTGTTCTGAATCGGGCCGATCAGGATCGGAGCCCATTGATCCCAGCTTCCAATCCCCTAGACTTTCATCCATGGTAGCAACACGGGGCTTCTCTTTTGTCGGATAAGTACCTAGCAAAGAGTCAACCTACGTTAATCCATGAACAAAAAAGTAACCTAAATTGAGTTCAAATTGAGTTATAGCAATTTTCACTTATCCAGAAGGAACCCTGTGGCAAAGTGTTGCTACTTTTGCTCAATGAGGTTAGAGCGAAAAATGCTCAACGGCATCTGTACAAGATACGTGGCAAACTGTTTGAGACCACAGAACCTAAGATATTTGGCCCATCCCGAGGTGGATTTGCAAGAAAAACCCATCCTGATTGGTGATTTCTAGCCGTTGGATCTGAGTAACCCTGGGATTAGTTCTTCCTTGTCAGGTTTGAGAAGTCCTGAGCAAGGAGACCGTTTTAACTGTTAAACGGACTGGGGGCGTTACCGTTTAAACCATTTAAACGGCCGTTAAAACGGATTGAAATGGTCGGGCAAAAATGGAAAAAAAATGGATTTTAACGGTTTTAACAATTTTTATGAATTTTAATGGGAAAAAACGGAAAAAATGGTGCTGAAATTCAAATTTTGAAAATTAAAAAAAAAATGAAATTTAATGGAAATTAAACAGATTTTAACGGAATTAAATGGATTTAACGGCCGTTTTTTTCACAAAATTTTTCAGAATTAAACGGCTGTTTAAACGATTTTAACCGCCGTTAAAAAAAAAACGGCCGTTTTTTTCAAAACCATTAAAACGTGTTTAAACGGTTTTAACGGAAACGGGCTTGGGGCGTTACCGTTTAAACGGCCGTTTTTAAAACCATGGTCCTGAGTCAAACATCCATCCACACAATCAGTGGTATGCCACGTGGAGTCATTATTTCTCACACCTGTTTTGATTTCCAGCATGTGGGTCCCACCCTGTCATTGAGGGAACCTGATTTCCGGGCAAACAGTGGCTGACATCATAGCATTGGCACATGTTTGACTGATGTCACACAACACGCACTACATTGCTCGCATGCTAAGAATCCATCTCTTCAGTCTTGTCTGATTGGTTTCCTGCAATTTTGTTCCGAGTGACGTCTACCCAAACTCAATCTGGATAAAACTTTGATGACAGCTCACTGTCATCAAAGCCCGTCACAGCCAATGAGTTCAAGAATCTAGGTTAGTATGTGCGGAGAACTCATTGGCTGTCACGGGCTTTCATGACAGCACGCTGTGACCGTATGGATGTTTGGCCAGTCCCTCGGTGGAACGGTACACAAAAAATCAGCTTGATTAGTGATTTCTAGCCGATTCCATTGAAGTTATTTTCACGGGTTGATTTTAACGGTAGGAATTTGAGCATTATTGAGCGTTATTTGGGTGCAAAAATCCAAAGGTTTTAATCACTAATCAGGCTGAGTTTTGCTTTGTAGGTCCACCGGGGGACTGGACAAACATCCATACGGTCAGCGCCCTCTGATCGCATGCCACGTGGCTCGTATTGAGTGCTGTGACCGGCTTCCGTCACAACATCTTGTGACACAAGTTTTACTCGTAGCCCAATCCCGTAATCCGTACGTGACTGTCGTACGTAGCAGCCAGCCAACTGCGTACACTCCAAATGTTGAGTAAAATTTATACGACGGGCCCCTATGACCCCACACAATATGAGCCACGTGGCATTTGAAAGGACTCCGACCGTATGGATGTTGGCCAATCCCTATACAAATAAAAAATCAGGCTTATTAGTGATTTAAAACCTTTGGATCTTTGTACCCAAATAAGGACCATGCTCAAATTCACACGGTTCATATCAACCCATGAAAATGACACAAATCAACGCTTAGAAATAACTAATCATGCTGATTTTTGGTTGTAGGCCCGTATAGAAATTAGCCAAACATCCATGCGGTCAGGGTCCTCTAAAAGTATGTCACGTGGCACATATTGTTGGCGGTTATTGGGGTCTTTACTTCAAAGTATTCAAACCAAAGTTTTATTTTTTAAAATTTTGAAACCCAAATTCCCGTTATTGTTGCCTTGCTGTCCTTGATTACTTCGTTTTATGACCGTGTTCTTTGCGATGTGTTGTAGTTGCATCGAGGACGATGCACTCAAGGCACTCTGCCGTTAATCTAATCACGTAGTCGCTGATCCTGGTTCTTCCCGTTGGTCATTGGTGGTGTACCTTTTTGACGTGTAATTGCCAACTACATTCTACATATAGTTTGTGAGATCAGAGTTAATCCCAACTACACCTCTTAATTATAAAATTCTATGAATTTTCAAATATCTTTGATTCGACTTCCCTCTCTTTTTTTGTCCAGTTATCCGTGGGGTACCCTTTTCCTTTATTAAATCCCCCAACTCTTATTTATAATAATAATAATAAAAACGGGCCAGATTCGGGGGACAACCATTTGGCCTACCCACAAGATGAATCAATGGCTGGTTTTTTGTGAGGATTATCTCTATGGTCAGTAGATCATCCTTACAAAAATTCAAATCATTATGATATTCGTAGACTGGTTTAGAAGTTGAAGAGTTATGGACTGTTGATAACTTGAAAATCACATTTGATGGGGTTAGAAATTTTAGAATGTGCTGATTTTTTGTTGGGGTGATCTATATGGTGAGGAGATCATCCTCACCGAAAATCAGCCATTGATTCATCTTCTACGTGGATCTGCTAAAATGGTTGTCCCCTGAACCTGACCCAAAAAAAAAATATTAAAAGATAGATGCCCCTCATACAACTTGTGAGGCTTGTGAGGAAGTATGCCACGTGTTAATTTTCAGATTGACAAGGCTTGTCATTTGCTTTGATCGATGATTAGACGTATACATGTAAACCAGATCGATGTTTAATAAGTCAATCTTTTTTTCTCAACTTCTTTTTATTTAGGGAATTTTTGACATACCTCCCATGTTATCTTCAAACTTTGACATACCCCCCCACAATTTGAAAAAGCTGACATCTATGACTCGGTCTACTGTCATTTGACCAGTGTTGACCCGAGTTGACTTCTAAAAAAATAAATATTAAATGGCAAAAATGCCATTGTCTTTGAGCTTGGGCCAAAACCCAAATCAAACGGCCATGTGGGTTCTCTCAATTTTAAAATTTTATTCTACAATAAAATTCATAAAACGAAATCTCATTCCTTCATGAGTTTTGTTTATATTTTTGGAGTTTTTCTTTTCAATCTGTTTAATTCGTCAAAAAAAAAAAACCTCAAGTTTACCAACATGGGTTTTAATTTTTATCTTTAATCTCCTCTTTTTATGTTTGATTTGGGATATAGGTTTTGGCCTAAACCCAAACCATTGTTCTAAGGTTGAAGACAAGGGCACTTTCATCCTTTTATACAAAATTAGGTAGTCAACTCGGGTCAACACTGGTCAAATGACAGTGGACCGAGTCATAGGGGGGTATGTCAGCTTTTTCTGGGGGGGGGGGGGGGGGGGGGGTATGTCAAATTTTAAAGACAACATGGGGGGTATATCAAAAATTCCATTTTATTTATTTATTTTTAGATAATATGAAAATTTTCTACTACTTAATATTGTTATCTCGGACTAGCTAATTTAGTGAAATATCAGTTAATATTGTAATTTTGGTCTTTATTATCATGTGAAGCATAGTACGGAGTCTCGGCCGATCCGGATCCGGATCGGATCATGATTAGCATTCACCGATCCAATCCAAAAATGGACCATCTTGCCCAATATCACAATTTTCTAAACAAGTAGTGTTACGTCGTCTCAAGCGATATCCATCGAGACGGTGTCAGATCGGATCAGACCAATCCGGATCAGGATTGGTGCCCTCTGATCCCAAGACCAATCCCAAATTAAATTTTGAACTATGATGTGAAAATGATCCAAAATTGGCTGCGATATCTAATAAATTTCGGGCCTAATCTAAGTAAGTCATCAGTTCGATATATAATTAGGTCGACATAAACTCTGGTTAATGACATATTCATTTTTTCATGTACAATTTAACATGTATCATCCATGGTTCGAAGTCTCGACTGATCCCAATTTGGATCGTGCGATTTGGATCGGGATCAGAAGCTGAACGATACTGGGGTCATCTCGCCAATCTGAATGATATTTGGGTGATCCGGATCGGGATCGGGATCGGGATCGGCGCGCCCTCCGTTCCCGATATTTTGAACCATGGTATCATCATCTATATATCCTTGTAATCAAATTAAGTTACCAAACATAGCTGGTTAGAAAAAAGAGAGAGAGAGAGAGATAGATGAATAATTTCTTTCTTAATTAAAATTATTTTACTTAGCACACACACAGATATATGTCTATCCCTCTCACGTTCGCGCGCGCACACACACGCAGACAAGAAACGCCATTTTCACATCTCTCTCACGCCACCACCACCACCTTTCATAAAGGCACCACCACCCATAAAGCCTCACGCTTTAATCATGAGCACCACCCCCACCATCACCACCACGCACCACCACTCAATTCTTTCACATATTATCCCCTTAGAACTAAAAAAAAGGCAAAATATTAATTATTTGTGTATCTGAAAAGAGGAACAAAAGCAAAATAAGCATCTGAGTCTCTGAGAAGAAGAGGAAGAAGAAGAAGTCTAGAGTTCTTGAAAACGGAGCCTACCTTCAAAACTTATAAATCACAAAAAAAATAAAAACATTTTTAAATTTTTCCTTAAAAATACAATAATAAATTCAAAAAGAAAGAAAAAAAAAATCACGCGTGAGAGAGGCGTGTCAGTAGTCTGGAACATCTACAATCGAAAGCTCCTTCAACCATTCAAACGTTCGTCGGTGATACAATGCTTTCTTCCCCTGCTTCTCAGTCTTCTCCTTCTCTTCTTCTTTGATTTCTCTTCCATTCACCTTCTTCTTATTATTGTTATTAATGCTCTTAATTATAACAATTCTCGAAGAAACTGTCTCAACTGCACCAACTGAACATTTACAACCTTCAAACAGAAATCTCTGCGTCTTCTTCTTCTTCTTCTCCTCCAACTTCCCCTCATTATTGCTCTTCTTACTACAACTGCTGCTGCTACTGCTACTTGTACTGTTAAAACTCTTGTTGTTACGGAGCTTAAGGTCTTGTAACTCTATCTCAGGCGTCCGTACCAAACCCACTCGGAAAAGACCCCAAATCGTCGATTTCCGGCTTCGATTACTAACATTTCCCGGTCGAGAACCGGAAAACAAAACCTGGGGTTTTGGGCTAGGATGGCTGTGAAATTGGTTTCGCACTTTAGGCTTATATGTAGTAGTAGTAGTAGTGCCTGTAGTGGTGCTAGTACTGCTTCTACTACTACTGCTCCTGCTGCTCACACTAGTACTAGTAAAACCACCGGTGGACGAACAATGATCCATGGACTCTGATCTCGACCCACATCTACTTGGGTTCCGGCTATCTTGTCGGGTTACAGTTAACCCATTATCAGAACTGACTGAGAGACGTAACGGAAGGATCTGACCTTGAAAGAACACGTCGTCAGCTGCACACATCTCTGATTCTGTCAAAAGAGAACCAGCCCATGAACCGAACTCAAATTCTTCAACTTCTAGTGAACGAGTTTCGCTGCTCTGTTGATTATTCTCTCCATTGATTACAACAATCGGAAGATCACAAAGTGATAACGCTTCTTCTTCTTCTTCTTCTTCATCATCAGAATTGTGATCTTCATCCTCATCAAGACTGTGTCTCGCCATCTACAGGGTTGAAACTTCTTCAACACTTTTGGTTGTGTTTCCTGTAAAGAAAGAAATAAAGGAGAGGTTGAGATTTATAGAGAGAGAGAGAAGATATTTGAAGAGAGACAGATGGAGTTCAATGAAAGTAAAGTAAATAAGAAAAAGTAATAAATTAAAGAAAAAAAAAAAGAGGAGAAGTGCAGGCGACCCAAATATTTTCTTTCTTGTTTTAGTTTCTGAAGGAAGAACTGTAGTTGCCGGGCCGGCCATTACCTGACTACTCGCTTTCAAAAATTTGAATCTTAGTTGGGATAGTGGGTGGGTTTTCTTATTTTATTATTGAAAGAGAACGAAAGGATAAGACAGACTTGTCTTGTTCGATCTCTCTATTTATTCTTCAACACGTCGGGATTTAAAGGTCGGTGGCTTGACATTGAAGGGAAAGTTTTTTCTAAACTTGTGGTTTAGATTGGAAAAAGCTTGAATATTTTTCTTTTAGTGGTCATGGACGGCTTATGAGTTTTTGTAGGAGATGGGAAACCAGTCGGCTTTAGAACTTGGGATTTTTTTATTTTTATTTTTTTTGTTTTCTTTGCCTTCATGTATGTGTTGAGCATTTATTTACGAGGTCCTAGTTTAACTATTTCATGGGTCCCACTCTGAGTCTCAATTGATTTATTTCACGGGTCCCACTTTCCAACTTCCAGGTTCCAGGATCTCAACTGATAACATTGTAAGTTTTTAAAGATCCTATCTATCACTTTCTTAAGGACAATCTAAAGAATTGGATCCAATCTGTAGGAGATCAACTAGGTTAGATATGGAGCCATAAAATTGTGTTAGGATCCTAAAGATTAAAGATTTAATGTTTCCGCACCTCTATCACCTAGGTGTTTTTGGAGTATTGATTTGGGTCTTAATATTTGGTATCGGAGACAACCCCAACGTCACGGGTACAAGTCACGGGAGGGGTGTCATGAGGAATGGGCTACCTGGGGCTCCCTCAAAAATAAAAATAAAAAAAGCTCGGGCTTCAGGGAACGACCATTTTTGACTGGCTCGTTACAGGACACAATATGAGCCTCGTGGCACACTCTTAGAGGACTCTGGCCGTATGGATGTTTGGCAGATACAAACCAAAAATCTGCCTGATTAATGATTTCTAGGCGTTGGATTGGACTTATTTTCATGGTTTGATCTCAACTGTAGGAATTTGAGGTACTAAGATCCAAAGGTTTGAAATCACTAATCAGGCTTATTTTTAGTTTGTTGGTCCACCTAGGGGATTTTCCAAACATCCATACGTCAGTCTTCTAAGAGTGTGCCACGTGGCTCATATTGTGTCCTGTAACGGAAGCCGGTCAAAAATTGGCTGGTCCTTAGAGCCCGCCCGCCCCCCCCCCCCCCCCCCCCCCCCCCCCAATAAATATGAGAAAATAAGGGTACTAGAGTGAAAGCCACCCCACCTCAGAGGGTCACAGTGGACACGTCAGCCTTAACAGAACCCACCTAGGAGACACAATGTACCAAAATTGACCTGATCCATTGTTCATAACCATCTGATCTTTGGTCCAGGAGTTAACCAAATGTGGGACCATAGTTAGGCTACGCAGAATTACGGTCTTGGGTTCTCGTCGCAGACAATAGTTGGTAAATTCTCAAATTTTTTGCGAATAATTCACGAACCAAGCGAATTATATATTTAAAATATGAACCAAACAACATCCCATTCAAAAGTTTGGAAAAATCCAAGCATGTTTTATCACGATCGAATTATTCTCAAATAAGTCACAAGCTTTTCCGGATTATTCAATTTTGAACATTGAATAATCGTTTTATAGGACAAAAAGTTGTCAATGTTTTGCTTGTTTTTTGTACGTAAGTGGTGGACCAAACATCCATTAGGTTAGTAGTCTCTAATAGTATGTCACGTTGTGGTCCTCATCAATGTTGATGACAGACATACTTCCTCATCATCATCAGGGTGGAAAGCATTCAGCAAGAGTCCATACCTCAGCCAGCCTCCACTTGTCAGTTCCAATTTAGGAATTCAGGTGCCACCGTTTCTGATGATGCTTGGTCCTGTATTGTTACCGGAGAATCTGACGCAACACAATATTCCCGGTCAAGATCATCTGTCCCAAACCTATAATTTCAGTCCAACCGCATTAAGGATGGCAGATCTTTAAGTTGAATGATAAATCAACATTTGTCTCTTAGCTCGTTACACCTTTGCATGGTGAGTATATATTTTGTATTTCAAAAAGATAAGGGTACTTTAGTCCTTTTAACTTTACCATTTGGTCAAAGGGGATATCGCAGCAGTAGGAAAGTTCAGGGGGCTCATACGAATTACTTTTAAATCTTAGGAGGGTAATACTAAATTACCCTTTATTTTATTTTTAAAATTATTTTTTAAAGCAGTTTTCAATGACAAATCCGAATTGTACTCGGAACATTTCCCGTACCATATTTTGCTGCACTCCGAATTGCTAACTGTGCCTCAGAAAAGCTATTTGCAAGGGCCCTCACATTGTCTCGGGCGAGACAGCCTGAGATCGATACATATCAGGATAGGCAACCACCGATCCCGATCCCAAGACTTTCATCCATGATTCATACTGCTCATGCAAAGGGTTTCAGACCCACCATCCAATGGGTACCACCTAGCAGATTCCCTAGGCCAAGAATTAACTCAATCAGGTGATTCAAACTATCCCAAGAACTGAATTCAACAGATGGAGATGAGAATCCATTAGACTGTCACATAAGTTGCAGATAAAAGACACATTTCCTATATTTAAAATTAAGTACAACACCTAATTTGGTAACATGGTTTATATCAAGTAGCACGAAAACACTCATCTGAATTTAAGAACACTCTAAACAGGAAAAAGAGCGAATCCTAATCCCGCGTCAATTTAAAAACTAAGGTACCAAAACATCTGAATTTCTGTGAGGATTTGACGATGTCTTCTGTCCAGTCCTGTGATGAGCTACAATTATACCTGTTCGACAGTACGGGCAGTCTCCGCAAGTCCGTACCCAGGGATCTAAGCATGCCGAGTGGAACCTATGCCTGCACGGCAGGCAGATTATCCCATCTCCCTCCTGGAACCTCTCCAGACATATACTACAATCCTGTTCCACTCCTAACCTCACCCCAGCATATTTTTCCTTTTCGCTGAAAACCTCCCGGTGCAACCAGTTGGCCTCCTCCAGACTGAGTCCTGGTGGCTTCTTCGTGCTCGTGTCTTGTAATGACGACAACAGGTCTGTTTGGATGGCTGAGTCAGTAAATGGGGTACCTCCCACTAACCACTCTCTTGCAGTTTCAGTCTCCCAGTCCCCTGCATCAACAAGCCTGAAGTCGTCACTGAACGTAAACTCATCCAAAGAGACGCTTGATGATAATCTGCTGCTTTGCCTAGCATCAAAGGAAAGGAAAATCTGTCAGCACCTCATACCAATAATGGGAGGACATACACACATGATGTGAATGCTTGTAGAGAGAGAGAACCATGCATCTCGAAATAATTGATGAAGTTTGCACTTCTTGTCAACAGGCTTATCATCATGTGGGGATCAAATTGCATTTATGTGAGGGTTTAAAACAATTATCACAAAGATATGTTTGTGTGGGCATACACAGGTAATTGCTTAAAGTGTAATCTCTATACTCTATAATCTGAGCACAACGAGTATTAATTATCATTTTAAAAACTAGAATCAGTGCACGTAGCAGGTAAAACACATTCAACTAACCACCAAACAATAGGAACCACCTAATAGAACTCCTACATAAAAAATCAACATGAAAAATCAACATGATCACTGTACTCAATTTATCACATTCTTTTGAAAGGTAGAGTGAATGTGGTAAAAGTCCAAAAAAGAAGTGCACATCACTGTTGGTTGTGATCATCCAATCAAGTTCATCTCTCTCCCAATATATCCCTTAGGTGTTACCTATGAGGCATTTCCGAATGGTTGGTCCTGAATCACTGCATGTGTGCCAGTGTAAACTATAATACTCAAGACTATATATTTCTACTTTGTATAAAATTCCCTTTCTGATATCCTGAAGGAACCATTTGGACAGAAATAAAATGGAAAATGCAAATGAGACAAGCTGAAAAACGTCGATGAATAAAAAATATCCTCTTTTGTCCAGTTAGCATGTGCTGCTTGGGATCATTTTGTAGATTGCACAAACTATGAGGCGCAAAGAGGGTACCACCAAATGCATGGAACCCAAAACACAGTTGGTGTAGATTGAAAATAGCGGCAACTGTGTTTTTGGGTGTGCATTCAAGCAACCTCTAAGTCAACAAGGGCAAAATCTTGAGCCATATCTAGTACTTCCCTTCTTGCCTGTAAAAATGAAGTCCACTGACACCACCCTAGGTTGACTTACAAATAGTAAAAAGAAAGAAAGAAAGAAAATATCACCACATTATTATATACAGGTCCCGACCCTCTTGTAAGGGGGCCCGGCTCAGCCCAGCCCTTTGAAAGCCCTAAAAAGAGGGCTTTTTATAAATTTCAAGCCCTTGGGGCCGGGCTGGGCTCAAATAAATAAGGCCCTTCTAAATAAGGACCGGCTAGGGCCACACTCAAGGGGGCCCGGCCCTTAGCAAATCATCTCTGTTTTTTTTCAAATTATATTCCATAAAGCAACACACTTCCTCAAAACTAAAATAAGTTTTGAGGTCAAATTATATTCCACCTTTCTCTATTTCAAAACGAAATTAAGTTGCTTATAAAATAAAATGAGTTGTTCTAAGGTCACCTAACTGTTAATAAGAGTTTCAGGCTACCTACAACCCTTTTTTGAAGAACAAAATATACAAAAGAAAGGGGGAAACCAGTTGGCATGGTCACCCGGTTTCCTTAGGTACACGTATCACGACGTTATTAGTGTTGGACACTACAATTATCCTAAAAGGATTCAATTTTGGGCAATTTCCAAATGATTGAGCCATTCCAAAATTATGAACAGCTCAAAATCGTTCCTATCTTAAAAAATTTAAGAATGGTTCAAAATAGTTGCAAAATGACCTTTTTTTTCTAGTGTAAATTTATAATATATCAGTTATTTTAAAAAGACTGAAAGGTTTCATTTTTAAACCTTGCGGTTCACCCCTGTAACGAAAAAACTTATGATCATTCATTAAAAAATCTACATATATTAAATTGAGAAAACACGTTACCAAGCCAAGTGTATTATTCAAGCATCCACTTTTTTTACTTCAAAAATTTATATTTTTTTATGCTCTTCTTCTAGGCCCTGGCCCTACCCTGACCCGGCCTTCTAAGGGCTAGGGCCTCAACCTTATAAGTGAGAGTAGGGCTAGGTCGGGCTAGGCCCTACCCTGACCTTGCCCTTTGACACAAGATTCCAGATTTTGCAGAGATATCCCCATTTCATTTGCACTTACTGATAAGGACTTTTCATTCAGGAGAACTAATGGGTGATATAGCTCATTATCATGAAGCATGAATGTCATTAAATGGTTAATAGCTTTCAACCAAAAGAAAAATGAATGTTGACAAATCTACAGATGTATATCAATGAGGACCAACCTGTTTCCGGTGAGAGATACACCTCTTAGTCTTTCAAGAAGCCTTTCCCTTGCTAGTAGAACAGCACCAGGAAGTCGGTCATTCCTAGCAAATCTCAGTCTATTGGCTCTACTACTTGAACTTTCTGTGCTGCCACTGTTTCCGGTACCGGATTGGCTAGTACCATAGTCCAGTCGAACTGATTCCTGTTCCTGAAAATGCCAAATGTCATATAAGGATGGGTCTTGACAATGATTTATAACTCACAGGCACAAATATCAATGAGTCCCAATCTTAAGTTCTATTCCACCATCCATTCATTTGCATATTGAAGTCTGCATTCTGTAATTCAAATCAGTGCATGTTTTCATGTTAACAGTCGTTATGATCCAACTAAAGCAAAAAAAATAAAGTTGATAGCCTCTGTCACATCAAGCTTCAGACCATTGAAGTTTTCTAGAAATTTATGAAGCACATAAATAGAAAACCTACAGTTACCTGGATCGTTTGGATTTGTACAACATATGGAACGGAACGCACATAGGTGTTCGCTGAGTAAACAAAAGGTTGAGGAGAAAGAGAAACCCTAAAAAGACACGAATGGAGATATATAGTTGCAGGGAAACCACCCGTAGGGTGGGAAGCATGTTTCCCAGGAAATACATCTGCGGAATGACTTCAATTAGGTCTCCCCATTTTCCAGGAAACATGAAAAGAAACATTGCAAACACAATTGGGAAAACAATTCCAGAAAAAATTTAATTCCTTGATAGATGGAGCCAAGGTAAGAAACCATTGAAATTTTGTTTCACATTTTCTGGGAGATGAATCCAAATTGACGCAAAAACTAAATTGGAACTGACATCTCATTTCCCACTCCCACAATATGGATTTCATGAGAGAGAAGAAACCAAAAAAATAGAAGGTTGTTAAATCAAAAGCCATGTAATTTAACTCTTCTATCCTTTTCCCCCTTTTCTGCTCTTGGTTTCTAGATATTTTTATCACTTTTTGTCTCATTTGTTTCTTGTTAGTCACATTTTCTCATTTAATTCTGTATCACTTCTCTTGTTCCTCAGTTCTCACTTCCCACCTAACTATGGAAGAAACCCAGTTGCAATGGAGCAATCTACATGGATGATGAATGGAGTGCAACGAATATAGGTGTAGGAGTCCTTATTGACAAGGAAAAATCAGTGGCGATGACAACACCTTTGATGTCAATGCTCATACAGCCTATAGCAGACAAATCGAAGCTCTTCACAGGTCCTTCCACTGCTACTACGAAGAGAACATGTCACTCGAATAATTAGCTCAATTAGATCTTCTTTACTCTCTGTTTGAGTTAAACTCCTCTAATAGCCCAAATCCACTACCTTTTGTGTTTTCTTCTCTTTTATTTTTTCTATGTACTTTACTTTTTGCTATATCTGGGGCATTATTTAGCTTTCCACTATAAGTTTGTATTCTGTATCTCACGTTATTGGGACGACAGCACAAACAACAAGAATCATACTTAAAGGTCCAATACCACTTACTTTTAAGTTTTAACTTCATCAGATTGACAACTTGGGACACAGAGCAAGCCAAATGGATTAATATGAGTTACATTTATCCAATGCCAACATGGTCACTAAGGTTGTTTGCCTAGTGTTAAATCCTTTAGTTTGAAACCATATTTAAATTGGCAAATCAAATTGTTCAGATTCAAATATATTCTTTGACGGAAAGGTTTCTTTGGAGTTTCCTCCACACACACATTTTATTTTTTATTTTTGCCCTTATTACTTTTATGAAACGGAAGATTAGAGCTTTACTAAAAAAAGCAAAAACAAGAGAAGGATCAATATGGTGAATAGAACGACAGCAACGAGTTGGCATATAAGAATCGGCAAAGACACACTGGAAACTAACAAACACAATCATTGTAACTTGTAACTACAAAATCAACAAGATGGATGATGCTGCTGTTAGTCTATAAGTCTAATAATAGAGTGCGGATCTGATGGTTGAACAAAAATGGACCCTCAACACAAATTCGATTTAATCTGATTCAGAAAACATTTGTTCCTCTGCTTTCTCGAAGAGAAAATCAAAATCCATTAGAATGCCCGTAACAGAGTGACCATTTCAAAGAAGAGTAGGTTTAATTCGTCAAGAAACAATTTTTTTTCGAATCCTACCATTCATATCTACTAGACGCTCTGTTTTATGTGTGCTTTATCTGTTCCATCTAATCAAACCTAGGGTTTCAAAGTTGATAAAAGAAATTTATCTGAGAAACAAAATCAAGCAGATCTATGTAATAACATCTCTATTTATTTCTCTTACGCGATGGCAGAGATGCCTGACGTGCGGAGATCGGCGGAATGGATCAAAATCGTCGACACCACGGCGTTGTTGTTGTTGATTTCGACGACGAGAGTAGTGAAGATTCCGATCGATAGAGGAACCGAGCCCTAATTCGGTGTCGTTTCGTCCTGTACGAGACCTCCTGTTGTAGAAAAGTTCCGAAGCGCTCGTCATGCAAATACAAACAGCTACACACCACTCCTTCTCCTTCCCTTCCCTGCAATTTCAACTTTTTTGACGAAATGTCTGTGGAATAATTTATTTATATATACGTTTTGGGAGATGCGAAGGGAAAAAGAGGCGAAAATTACCGACACCTTCCAAGCAATGGGGAGCTTGGAACGGTCTCGCTCTTTAACAACCGGTAGTAATTAGGCTGCCGTTTCGCGTGACAAACCCATGCTTTTAATACACCTTTTAGTGTCACACGTTGTTGGACACACAAGGCGTCCAAATACAGTAAACATAGCGCCACGTGTATTTGCTTGTTGACTCTGGCTCCACGGACCACGCTTCACCATCTTACCATCTTAATGGTGTTGGACACTTTTTAAGTATACAACTACAGGTGATCTTTTAAGAAACCGACAACAAAAAGTCTAGCCCCGTGGCCCCCGTCCACGGTCTTCAATGCAATTATGCAAATTTCGTTTGAGTTTCCTGGATAGTGAGGTTTTATATATGTTACCGTTATTTATAACTGACGGACATTATAACGGGTCAGATCTGAGTCAATTATTTTATTTCCAAAAAATAATGGTCATCATAATGCCTAGCCCTTTTTTTCGGTTTTGAACGTTATTGTAACAGCTTGGGGCATTACAGTTATAATGACCGTTACAACGTTTTTCTTAAAACCATGGTATCAACATTGCATATCGGTTTATTCCAGATGGGATATATATATAATGTACGGGTCGGGCTCCAGTTACCGCCCTTAAATGACACGCTCCGGTTACAGGACACAATATGAGCCACGTGGCAAACTCTTAGAGGACTCTGACCGTATGGATGTTTGGCCAATCCCTAAGTTGACGTACAAACCAAAAATCTGCTTGATTAGTGATTTGTAGGTGTTGGAACTTTGTACCTCAAACGCTGCTCAAATTCCCACAGTTGAGAATCAGATTAACCCATGAAAATAAGTCCAATCCAACGTCTATAAATCACTAATTGGGCTGAGTATTGGTTTGTAGGTCCACCTAAGGATTGGCCAAACATCCATATGGTCAGAGTCCTCTAAGAGTGTGCCACGTGGCTCATATTGTGTCATGAAACTGGAGCCTGTCATTTTAGGGTGGTAACCGGAGCCTGAGCCATATTGTAATATGTTGCGTGAGATACTCCATGAGTTACATTGACTAAACAAGGGTTTATATTCAAATAAACAAGATCAAAGATAAAAACTAATCTATCAGAATATCCTAATTAATAATATATATTATCTAGATATTATTCCAATCTTCCTATCTTGACAAGGGAGAGAATCTATGATGAGATACACAAAAATAATGATATCTCACACAATATATCTATACTATTATAAAGCAACAACTAGGGTTGGCACCCATGTGACACAATTAGAGGCGTCTCTACTTTCAAAGGTAAGACTATGTGGTCAGGTTGTCTCGGACGCCCACGTTCCTCATCAATGTTGATGAGGGACAATAGTGTAAGCCACGTGGCATACTCTTAGAGAGCACTGACCTTATGGATGCTTGTCCCATACCTAGGTGGACCTATATACCAAATATTAGTCTGAGTAGTGATTTCAAACCTTTGGATCTGAGTACCTCAAAGAATGCTTGAAATCTATGGTTAAAAATCAGCCCATGAAAACGACTCCAATCAAACCCTTAAAAACCACTAATCAGGCTGAGTTTTTGTATACCTAGAGATGGGCCTAACATCGATACAATCAGTGATGTCTACAGGTGTTCCACGTGTAAGGGGCTTCCATGTATAAGGTGCACCTGGCGTTCCCCTAGTTACAATATATAGGAATTGGCCAATTAAAACGATAATTTGTGTGCTCTTGGTATTGTTGGCGTAGATCTCTTTCAAGACGTCGCCAACATGTAGGCCCTCAGATTTTATAGGGAAGTCATCAATGAGATCAGTTTTCTACAAAATTTATTGATAACATTTACTTTCCTAACAAATATGTCATATCATATCAAATCCTTTAAAGGAGTAAAACTTGTGTCCCAAGATGTTGTGACGGAAGACGGTCACAGCACTCAATACGAGTCACGTGGCACACGATCATGGTATTATGACCGTATGGATGTTTGACCAGTCCCTCGGTAGACCTAAAACCAAAAATCAGCCTGATTAGTCATTTACAACCTTTGGATTTTTGCACCCAAATAACGCTCAAATTTTTACCGTTAAAACCATGAAAATAACTTCAATCGAATCGGTTAGAAATCAGGCTGATTTTTTGTGTATCGGTCCACAGAGGGACTGGCCAAAAATCCATACGGTCATCCTCCTCTAATAGTATGCCACGTGGCTCCTATTGAATGCTGTGACCGGCTTCCGTCACAACATCTTGTGACACAAGTTTTACTCCCTTTAAAGTAGAGAGGAAAACAAGAAATTAAATCTTCGTTATATCATAACCGCCCCCTTGTCACTATGTCAGTCCCTCCAATTTTTGCCACGTGGCACTTTCTTGGAATCCCACTGCCTGATCCCTTTTTTTTTTTGAAGTAAAGGAAGAAAGCATAGATTCCTGTATAGCCACGTTGTGGAATACGATAAGATCAAACTAAGACAAGTGGAATTGGTTCCAATGTATGTCCATATTCGAGTTATGGCTGCGACTCGGGCTGGCTGGGTTGGATCGCACGTGAAGGGATGAAACCTTACTATACAAGCCATAGTTTGCTTCATCTCCTTCATTCACACTAGGGGGCACCATGAGCGATGCACATGCACCTTACTCGTTACATACTCTTAGAGACCACTGACAGTATAGATGTTTAACCCATCCCTAGTTGGACTTACACACCAAAATTCATCTTAATTAGTAATTTATTCGAGTTTTTTTCATATTTTATTTTTAAGTGTGGAATTCTAATAGTATTTGGGGTATTCAGATTCAAGGTTAGAAATCACTTATCAAGCCTATTTTTGTTACTTAGGTCCATTCAGAGATGCTCCAAAAATAGTATGCTATGTGGCTCACACTGTAGGCCCATCATCAACTTTGATGATAGATACTAGGGCTGTCAACGGATACTATTCGGACCGAATACAAGTATATCCAAATCCGAATCCGAAAAAAAAATCCGATATCTGAATCAGATTTGATATTCGATGGACATTCTAAATCAATATCCGAATCCGATTAATTTATCGGATATCCGATAATATCCGATCCGAAAATTGGATATAGATAATATATTATTATATTTACATAATAATAAATATATATGTAAAATAATTATAAATATTATATTTATATATAATAAATATTAATTAATATGATAAATATAATATAATTTATTTATTATTAAATAATATATCGGATCAGATATTATTGAATCAAATACATTAATATCTGAATCTGTATCCGAAAACTATTCGAATATTAAAATGATATCCGAATCTGATAACCAAAATTTTCAGATAATATACTATTTTTCGAATATGGATTTGAATCGGATTCGAATTTTAGACTATCCATTGACAGCCCTAATAGATACCATCATCAAATTTTTGTTAGGGACATTGTTCAAGTGCCACTACAGGTTCAATAAATGCTTTTAAAATTGAGTTGAAATGTTAAAATGTTGAATGTGCATATGTTTATAAAGTAAAATTTTAAAAAATTAAAAAAAATGTCCATAAATTTAAGGAATTTGAAGGTCATATTAAGAATAAATTCTTTAAATTTTTTAACAAGAGAATAGTATTGAATGAACTGTAGGTGATGTATGCCTTCTGACACTAAAATATTAGAACATCTATGTTAACTGAATAATTTAAAAAGAACAAATGAAACAAAACATGGGCATTTTCAAAAGATTGAAGTTTTTATTTTATTGTTGATAGGTTGAGGTATGCTCACAGTGGTGACGTGTGCTTTGACACCAAAAAAATGAAGAGCCTTGCTAACTGAATAAATTAAAGAAAAGAAAAGAAGCAAAAGTATATATAATCTTAGATGTTAGGGTTTAGTATTGAATAAATTAAAGAAAAGAAAAGAAGCAAAAGTAAATATATTCTTAGATGTTAGGGTTTAGTGTGAAACGCGCAAGAAGGCCTTCACCCATTAATAAGTTGAATAGATAAATCATTCGCTTTATACATGGATTGGGTAATTCTTCACTTAACACTTCACCATTCAAACTCATCTAATGACCTGCTCTTTTTTTTTTTTTTTTTTTGCAAATAACAGTTGCCGAATTGAGCATAAATTAGCAGTGACCCCAAAAATAACTTCTCCACGAGCACGAGGCAACACAAGTACAGAACGATGACTTCCTAATCTCGTTCAGATGCGTTCTTGATGGAGAACAGTTTTGATGGAACAAACTTCCATCAGAGTAAAAAAGTGGCCACATAATTGCTTAATTGAATTTAAATAACTTTTTTCTGATATAGGCGGACACCTTCTGCGGAACTTCCATTGGCTTTCCCTGTAAGTTCATTGCATATGTTTTTGTCCTTGGATGTCTCATGGATTTCTCTGTCGCTTTCCATGTAAGTTCCTTCCATCAAAAATTCGTTTTGTTCTAAAATGCCTCGTGGATTCCAAAACCAATAGAAGCATCATTGTTACATTCTGAATCAACTATTCAATGCCGTGTCTATAGCTGTCTCAATCCAAGTCTACCCCCCTTTCATGGTAGGCGTGAGTTGAGAAAAAAAAAAAATGGACAAAAAGAATACAAATTTTTTTACATGTTTTCGAATGCCACGGGCAAACACAATATACAAATGGGACTCCAACACAAACTCTTAAACCACCAGGTCTGGCCGGCACAAGAGAGCTAGCTGTTTTTGGTTCATATTTCTAAGTTTATAACCTTTCCAACCTCTTCACTGCAATCTCCCCGGGTCCCAGAATATGAAACCATCTGTTGTTCGCCGCGATAGAAAATTAAACACCAGTGTGTTAGCACATCCATTTGGATGTGCTTATTATATCCGGTGCTCCCAAGAATCCTTTGGTATGAATTCGCATGCAAGAAAATGACAAATACCTCTATTGGCCGCCAGGGTAAAGAACATGCAACCTGTCTCCCCTCCCCTCGGTATACACCGTGAACTACCACCAAATCCAATGTCGAATAAAGTATTTGTAACTTCCTTTAAATTGCGCGTAATGCAAATAATACTGCAAAGATGAGAAGAATGACATAAGCTTCCAATTAAATAACTAAAACATTCACAAAAGCAGCCATGAATCTGTGTAACATTCAAGGGTACAAATCATCGCATACATTTCTAGTTTGCAGCATTAATCTTTGGAATTAAAGAAGACTTCATGAGATATATGAATATGAGTCAATCCCGAACTGAGAGACCTAGAAGGATAGACTAAATTGACATTACAAATGGAATTAGATGCATACATGGTCTGCCAACAAATCACTACAAGTCTCAAGGTGAGAAGTCTGGCCTACGTAAGGGACCCAAACATCATCTCAGACCATAGAAACAATCAGAGCCATTGGAGCAAACATTTGCAAAGTTCAAGTGTTTCTAGGGGTGCTAATTAATGATAATCTGTTTGGTCTCCATTTCCGGACAACATGTTATAACATATTTTTCCATAATTTGTTATAATATGTTCTTTTTACATGCTAGAACATGTTTTACCACCAAATCCTCTTTGGTCTATGATTTATAATTCTAATAAGAAATAACTTTTTTGGTGATTTCTAGTTTGATTGATAAAAGGATTTTTTGCTTTTGATTGATCTGATGAGAATACAGAGGACTTATATTGATTTGTTTGAAGCCATAGAGATTAGGAATTGAATGTTCAGACCCATCAACACCTCCTACAAATCCCAGATTGCTGATAGCTTCATTGACGATCGGGGCCTGGATCTCTGTCTTGATTAAGTTGGCAAAGAAATAAATCTCGGGAGCGGAAACTTGGCAACAGAGGTAGGATTAATGGCTGTGATTGAGGGATTGGTTGAGCTTCATGACAAGAGTTTTGGTCATTACAGAGGATGCTGTCCACTCCCATCTTGTGTTCTAACAGAGATTTATTGTAGGACGAGTTGCAGTTGTCTTCTCTTGTTTCCAAACTTCTATGGCTGCCCTGCTTGTTTAGAGAGAGAAAGAGAGAGGGGGAGGCTATAGTGTTGAAGACGAAAAGGCAGAAGAGGAATTGTCAGGTGATGTTTCCAGGCTCGCGAGCTAAAAACACTATGAAGGAAAATAAAGCTCCTACGCTGTTTTTTTAATATGTTACTAGTGGGTGCCACACACGTGATTAACAAAAAATTAGAAAAAGAATATTATAGTGTGCATGAGGTGTGCCACGTTCGGTGCGCATTCACGCATGTATGACTAATGATTGCTGGATGAAACGGGAGGGGTAGAAATTCAGTCCGTGAACCATACCTTAACAATTTTAGAATAGTTAATATAAAGGGTTGTTTTGGAAATCTAAGAATGTTAATAGAAAGGGTGTTTTGGGAATTTAATATAGAAATATGTTTTTCAAATACAAGGTCAGTGAAGCTCAGCTGCTGGGGACTCACTCTGGATGCACCATGACTAAGTTTTTAGCCTAATTAAAAAGAAAAGAGAATTTTGACAAAAGACTTGCATACTCATACGGGAACTGAACCAGACAAGAACCAAGAGGCTTGGTTCATCCTTTTATAACCTATCCACAGGGCATTGTTACAGTAAAGCACAAATTACTTTCCAACTCTTGGAAGTGCTATGATGACCCAGATACTTCATTATAAATTTGCAAATCTATCCTTCAACCTTTTTCATGAGGTTAGGTCGAAGAGTAATTAGGGGACACTTCCCGCACCCAATGAGATGGTATTTCTGTAATAATACATAGACTAAAAGCAGTTCGACAATATTATAGCATTCTGAAAATGTTTCAATGCAACACAAGGGTATTTTTTTCGTGATGATGTTAATGTAAAGTTAAAACAGAAAATGTGAATAGTGGCATTCCAGTAGTACTGATAGAAAGCACACACGCATGTTGGGGTGGGAGAGGGATTGATCATATTCAACATGTCGGTGAAAGCATCTTTCATAGTATCATTTTGTCTCGGAATGTTTTTGTCGAGATTCTCGAGGTGCCTTAAGTCTCGGGGCTGACCAAAATGATATGTTGGGGGTTCATCTTGGCTTTATCTCGGTTTGTATTATATTGTGTCGGTTAATACATCTTGATTTTTCAACTGAATAAGACTTTAAACCATGGGTAGAAGTGCCAATCTATCACCGGAATTTTTTTCTGGCTCATTCACTTAAAGACACTTGATTTAATGTGTTTATATAGCGATTCAAGTGTTTTACAAGGGTTTTCTCTGTGTATTAGAAAATATGGTATTTCTGTAATTATATGCGGCTAAAAAGATATTTGACAATATTAACCCTCCTAAAAATAATGTTTTAATGCAACACAAAGGGTATTTTTTTTCATGAGGGTGTTAATGTGAAGTTAAAAAATAAAACATGAATACCGATAAAAATAAAAATAAAAAACATGAACAATGGAAATCTAGTATTACTGGTTGCTAATGGTCCATTAATTATGAGAAATTATTCGATAGTACAAGAGTTCCATCTTCAAGTTTGAACCTACACAAACTTAAATCGATAATTAATCAGTCTAAAGGGTCATCCTGAACCTGATCTCAAAACCGTTACTACTCAACTCGAAACTGGTTTTACATTGTTTTTGTAGTTTGATTTGTTTCTATTTATTGTAGGTCACCTTGACCTCCTTAGCTTATTGTATGTCTTATTTGGCTTTTGCCTCATTTATGAAGTTTATACTTGTAAAAAAAAATGGCTTTACATTGTTTTTGTAGTTTGATTTGTTTCTGTCTATTGTAGGTCACCTTGCCTCCCTAGCTAATTGTATGTCTTGTTTGGCTTTTGCCTCATTTATGAAGTTTATACTTATAAAAAAAACTGGTTTTACATGGTTTGGTCGGGTCTAATTAACAAGATCGACCCAACCAATTGCCATCCCTAGTGGCAGCCTAACATCTCTGTGAACCCAAATATCATAAATGTACTTATAATGAGTTTTCTCTGTATAGATCAACTGAGCGAAATCATTATTTTGAATTGTTTTTTCTTTAACACTAGCAAGTAGAACACATGATTCATATGACTTGGGTCCATGTCTTCTACTCCCATCAAGATATAGCAGATAACATTTTTGCTACAGCCTCCAGTCCATAGTATTGAAAATACAAGTACAAAAAATAATTAAATAACTGACAAGAATAACCTTGACACATCCAATATAAGAGAAATAGGTCTTGTCATGTTGACACATTTAGACACGGATAATATGCACAAATCTAATTGTTTTTATCAAATTACTCAACAGGTCTATGTTGTACGAAAAGTTTTCTTTTACTTCTCATATATTTCTTTTCTTTCTTTAATTTCAGAAAACCTTCTTATTCAAATATAGCTAAAATTGTTTATTTTGCTTTTTGGGCGCTATGTCAAACACCTCATATCTGTGTTGAACATTGACACCTGTCTGTGTCATTGTTGCATGGATACCATGAGAAAACCTCCAACAAAGACATGGCTCAACCACAAACAATGAGGATATTCAACACTAGATGGAAAAGATAGAATACACACACCAACTACAAATGAATTGTAGTTAGTATGTAAAAAGTTGATAAATCAACTTATGTTAGTCAAGACTTGGGTGTGACAAACACATTCTTATTAGTCATTTCATTGTTTTTTCTCTAATATTTTCAAATTTTTTATGTTGTATGGTTCTTGTTTCTTAAGTATTCTTTCATGTTCTTGTTGTCAAAAGTACGGAAATATCTTCCCCCAGTAGTTAGAACTATTAACAGACCTAATGAGCCAAGTTCGACTATTCATTTTGGTCAAATTTGTACCACAAAAACATCATAAAACACAAGTACTATGGGTTCATAAGCAACTATGAAATGCTTTGGAAAAGTAGAAACACACTCAAGTGCCCAAAGAATGACGCCACACACCAATCCTCTTCCCCTCCCCCGAGTTTCTGAAAGAAATATTAAGATACATGAAGAATAATATGACAAGGAAAAGCAACAATTGGTGAACCCAAGGCAAGATATACTGCACAGTGTGAATGGGGCATTCAAGCCCTACTATGAGCCCTAACCCGACAAGCTCTAACTGCTTCACAAGGAATAATTGGTATCCGCAAGATCTCTTCAGCAAATCAAACTGTAAGAAAGAGGTAGTATTGAGAGAAAAAGAAGGTTAAAAATGTTCCTCTATATGATAAAGACTTTCCTTGTTTGTAATTTTGCACTAGATTTTGAAGTGATTTGAAGATGTAGCAAGCAAATATGGTTTTCAATGGAACCCTTTGCAAGAGTTCCACTATAATCTCAATATGAGCAATCTATATGATGTATCCTGAAAGCAATCTGTAGTGGTCCCCATACCCCCATTCCCCAATCATAATTTTTTTTTTTAAAATTAATTTGATAGGAGCTGCTTGGGTACCTGGATCCTACTTGGATTGGAGGAATCCTCAAAGATGATTGTAATTACTTTCTTGCTCTTCCCCTCTAATGAAGCGAGCATTGTCCTAACCAAGGTTTAAAGGGGACCGTTATAACGGTATAACGGACTGGGGGCGTTACCATTTTTTCCGTTATAACGAAAAAAACGCTCGGGCAAAAACGGAAAAAATGGAAAAATAACGGAAAATAACAGAAATAACGGAAAAAATGGCGCTGAAATTCAAATTTTGAATTTTAAAATTTCAAAAATGGAAAATAACGGAATATAACGGAAAAAAATGAAAATAACGGCCATTTTTTTTCACAAAATTTTCCAGAAAATAACGGTCGTTATTTTCCTTATAATGGAAAAATAACGGAAAATAACAGCCGTTATTTTCTGGGCGTTTTAACGGTCCATAACGTAACGGGGTAGGTCCGAATCCATTATAATGGCCGTTTTTTAAACCTTGGTCCTAACCACTCTAGGACGGCAATTATAGCTAAGGCCTACGGGAGATTCCAGGAATGTTATTAGCAAGATCATGGCTATGAAAATTTTCACTATACACCAACTAATTAAACAAAAGCCTCATAGAAAGGTCCAACACCATGTTCTTCAAGAAGTGGACAACATGATGGACAATCAACGTTTTCATAGGGATTCTATTTTCATCTTGAACATGACCTAAACATTTTTCAGCCTAAGGTGGTTATTTGCCTTTCTCCTAATAAATTGAACTTAGGAATGAAAAAGAGAGGCAATAGGGACAGAGAAACAAGGAAAGGATAAATAAGAGTAATACTAAATCAAGTAGTACTCAGCCAAGTTTTTTTTTACACACACCCATGCCTGAGGCGCGCGCTTGACTAAAGCAACGCAATATATTAAAAATAATAATTATTAATAAAAGAAACATACAAAATATAAGGAAAAATTGAAAGATGAATTCTAAATAACAACTATATTCAATTTCTATAAGTACTCACTCAATTGAGAGCAATACTTGAGCTTCTATTGATCCATGTGATTTGACCAAAGGGAAATGGACCAATGAGAAGTTGAATACGATATTCACCCTCAAGTGAGGATTTCCCTACATTTATGTATTATATATGTGTGTACACTATTAAATCAGATACAGGTATATAGACGTCTTCATAACTCATGTAGCTACACAAGCAAGACTAGCTAAGCTAGATATAGATTTTGAATGTAATGATTTGATGAAAAGGTAGAAACTTCCATATCTTGCAGCTCAACTAGCATAGTGCTCAAAGCGTATTCATTCATGAAATATCTTCTACAGCCAAAATAGAAACCAGAAATCCAAATAAAAAAAATTAATTACCCAGTGGAAGATAAGATCTGCTTACCAATCAAACAAAGGACAAGAAAAATCCAAAATGCCACTTGAATAGGACGACTATATTGGATTTGATACTGTGACCTTTGAAGCTGTCTCTGAAAAGCCCCCAGCCAACCATAAAGGTGCTTATCATAAGAATCATCACAGCTATCAAGGCAGCTCTTACTTCTTTCATAGCACGCATCAATTCCCTTTAAGTGACAAATTAGGAAAAGAAGCATTAGAAAACAAAAACATTGAACATTAGATAATCAGGAACTGCAATTTTTTTGGATTGCTGAAAGAGAAGGAACGCAAAAATAGATGAAATTTCTCACCCGACTCAACTGATGAGATCGAGATGGTGCAATATCTCCCGCTTGATGGCGATCCCCACACTTCCACTTCCTGAAGCCATTCTTGGAGCACTTCAGCTTGGATGTAGATTCCATGGTTTTGAGAAACCCAGAGAAACTGAGAATCCTTGGAGGGGGCTGATCAGGGAGTCCATCAAAAGACCTCTGATGGGAATCCTCTTCGGAAACCACAATCTTCCAGGCACCAATGTCAGCACTGGCACTCACTGTCCTGCGATGCCCATGCAACTTCTCCTCCTTGGTCTCTTGTGAACCCTTTTCTGCCGAATGGCATGAATTCTTCGAACAATCAGGCAATGTTTCTCCAGGCCTCCCCTGCGGATTCCCTTCTTCTTCATCCTTACCAGGAACAATTGCAGGATTCTCATCTGCATCTGCTGATGGTCCTGCAAGAAACAATGCAAGCTCATCTCGTTCTCCTTCATCCAAACGCACCCAAGGCAGTGCCGTCTTTCCTTCAGCAATGGCAGATTCCTTTAATGAATTCTCAACTGTTAAAATCTGGTTGTCAATTGCAACAATGAATTGTTGGTGTCTGGTTCTCGCATCATCAGCCGAACTACCCACATAACTCGATCTAACAGCCCGTTCGAACTCCTCCAGCTGCATTTAATGCCCAAAAAAGATATCAAATTGAACATTCAAAAAACCCTAATTTCACAAGCTGTTAAACAGAATCAGGAAATAGAAATCACCTGCCATTTTGCAGTACCAAGGGCTGTGTGTAGGTCCCTGCGAAGGTCGTCGGAATCGCAGATACTCAAAGCATCTTTCATTTCGTGAATCCATGTTCTATATGCGGATTCCATCCTTCAAAAACATAAAACAAACGAAAATCCTAAAATTCTATCGATAGAAACCCTAAAAACAGCCATTCGTCGAAATCCTCGAATTCAAGAAGAATAAATCAAAACCCTAAGATGAATTCATTAGCACCTACCTATCTGCGGATTCCTGAACTTCCTCTGCAGCAAAGAAGAACGGATCCTTCTCCCACCGATCGAAATTCGAAGTCATTAGAGATCTCCTCTTTAAATACAACAATACAGTCCCAGAGAAACCCTAAAGCGGAGAAGCTTTTTATTCTCGTAACGACTCTGCAGAAAATCCGTAGGTGCCAATCGACGGGTGGAATCGTAATAACTCCCAGAGATCCCTCTTCTCAGGCGATCGTTTTGGTGCACCGACGCTTAACGCAGAAGCAAGTTTGGGAAAAGCAAGCGGTTAGGATCTACTCTCGGAAACCATGGATCATCGCAGCCATCGTATCGGATCACGAGGGCCAACACTCAGCAGCTCTTATCCTGCGACGAGTACGGAATCCCCCGCGAAGGAGTATCTTTGAGCTCTGATACCGTCCGCAACTTTGTATGGAGCATATGCTCTTCCTTGTGTTTTATGGGAGACTTTTTTTTTTTTTTTTTAATTGTAATCAATGTTTCATGGGAGACTGATCAAGTAAATAAAAATGGGAAGTTTTCCGATACTTCGGGGCACGCCTCACACGGGCTTCACAAGACGCTCACCTACTCTAAGGAGCAGAACTTTGATGACGGACGACAGAACTTTAAAAAAGTGATGCCAGCTCAGTTCTATCAACGGCCTCTCAATCTCCACCACCACGGACCCACAAATTTAAAAAAAATAAAAATAAAAATAAAAATAAAAATCCAATACTTATACCCACCACGGGGTCCACAGAGATATAATGTGGGACAATCCAACTGCACTACGAGTTGTCCATGTAGTGCTGACTATCCTGAAAAATCCAGGCCATTCAATTGAACCATAACTAGAAATGTCGACATTAACTGAGTTTTGGTGATGATGATCATCATGAAAATTAAAACTCACACTGCGGTTGGATTGTCCAACATGATCTCCATGTGAGCCTTACCACTGGCTGTAAGAAATGGGTGTAGCGCTAGACGGACTCATGTATATAACTTAATCACACGGTTAAAATATAATGAACGGCAATTAACACATTATACGCTAGCGATCAAATTAATAGAGCCTTGTAACATGTAGGTTGGTGAGGAATGCCCCCTTAATGGAGTTGCACAGATGCCCCCTTAAAAGGTTGCTTGCCCGCGTTGCTGTATTTTGGCACTTCTTGGATAGGTTGTTGTCCAAAATTAATCCATGTGTGGATAATTTTGTTAACATCATGATCATCACACCTTATCCTAATTATTGCGGTTAGCAACAAGAATCTAGTATTTTTTTTTTTAAAGGAAAGCTTGCGGTAAGGCGGACCTGGAACCGGACCGCCCACCAGATATATTTAGAGGATGAAAAATATACAAAATTACATCCACTAACGTCTTGGCTAATAAAATGCATAAAATCCCGAGGGAAATTATTCGGATACAATGGAAATTTTGTCGGGGGGTATCGGGCTTTAGCATGCACTGCTAAATGAGGAGAGAACTAATCACACCATGGTTTGGGTCTAATCAAATGGTTTTGACCAATAAGTAGGAAGTTGGGTGCAGCGGAGATAGCACATTAAATGAATGGTCAAGATCAATTAATGGATATCATATCTTCCCAACTCACCAATCTCTATGGAATCTGAAGTCTGACCCCACCACATCTTTGTTTGTTTGTTTGTTTCTCTCTTGTAATAATTTGATATTTTGACTAGAACATTGTAACGGTCAAACAAATCGGGCTCATTCATAATAGAAATATAATTATCAAAAAGTTACGTTGAAGGTTGAAACACGTGAAGGACAGTCTCCACTCTCCTATCAACCACGCATAAGGCCACGCAGGAATTCCAACATACCAGTCAATGACTTGGACTTTTTGAATTTGTTTTTTATTTACTAACTTATTTATTTGAAACAACGGAAGATTAAGTTTGACTTGCCTAATACTTGCTGGAGGACCTACGTGGCACTGCAAGCTTTAACCGTTCAAATCCGCCCGTTTTGACCCGGGAGCTGATCGAGTCCGATCCGAGTTATCTGGTTGGCACCCTGTGACTAAATTTTGTTTGAAGTGGATCTCGTTGTGGTATTGTTGGTCGCAATAAATGTGCCAAGTGGAACAATATTGGCCCACCCTTTGGTGGACCTGCAGACCAAAAATCAACCTGATTAAATGACTAATGGACGTGGGGCACACGTACATATGTGTTAAGGGCTGATTTTTGGTGATGATATTCTTCTCGACATTGGTATTAATTAACTTCACAAAAAATCAGCTCATTCCAACATTTATATCCTTATGAAAAGTGGATTGCAAGTTGAAAATATTTGGACCGTTTATTTTCACCGTTAAATTTAAGTTCATATTTGATAGTGTTCGAAGTTTTAGGGTCTGTTTGGTACGTGAGAAAAAGAGTTCCGATGGCGAATATTTAGCCAGGCGAATATTATCTTAGTTAAATATTTGTTCATATCAATATTTAACAATGTTTGGTACATGTATGAGCTAGCTCACTTCAGCTTTCTTCATTTTCTTTCAATTTGAGTGGGTCCCACATATCAAAGTAGTCAAAAATAGGTTGGGTGAGTGCGGGAACCACATATTATGTCAAAGGATAAAAAAAAACTCATTTTTATCTTTTTTATATATTAAAAAATTAATTATTATTGAAAATAGTGATTTTCCGATTGGCGTGAAAATATTTACACAGGGGGGGAGGTGATCAAATGTTTTCCCGCCACGGAGGGCAAATATGTGGGCTCGGCTAAATATTCGCCGAGGGTGAGTGGCTGCCAAACGCACCCGGGCGAATATTAACGAGCGCAAATATTTTATTTTCCCGCCGCAGTGCGTTACCAAACAGGCCCTTAGAAATTACTGTTTTTTTGTGTGAGGATGATCTCCGTGGTAAAGATATGGTCCCCACAAAAAATCAGCCCTGAACTCCTCTGCATGTGGTCCCTATATATATATATATATATAGGAAATTGGGTTTTAATGGATCGGTTTTGGAATTACTAGTTTCAGTAGGGTCTAGTTTTGGGGATACTTACAAGCAGGGGGCAGGCTCTACCTTAAGGCCATTAAGGCGGTCATCTAAGGCCCCTTGGTGAGAGAAGGCCCTCATCCCAGGCCCCACTAACCATATAGATTTTTAGCCCACCCTTTATTCGATATACAAACCAAAAAGCAACTTAATTGATTATCTCTAACCATAGATTTTAGTACTTTTTAGGGCATGATTCTAGCAGTTTGATTCGAGCATGATTTTTTTAGGTAGTAAATTTAATGGCTAGAAATCATCAATCAAGCCGATTTTTAGTGTGCATATCCACCAATGGGTGGGCTGAATATCCACAAAATCATTGAGCCCAAAAAAATGATCTATGTAGGCCCACGAGAATCTCTGCATCGACTACAATGAGAGTCCTCTGCATCTAAATTTTTTTCCGTGGTTTTTGATTATCAAGAATAATTTTGATATAAAGATTTTCAATTATATAAGTTAATTTTTTTAATTAATATTATATATATTAAAAATAAAAAGGCCGTATATAAAGTTTTCGCCTTAGGTCTCGACACAAAAAGTTTTTCGCCTTAGGCCTCAACTTGTGTCGAGACGGCCCTGCAGCCTGCTAACATGTAAACCGAAACCGACTCATTGATACCCTTTAAGCTTAAAGCGGTAGGATAAATTTATATCTAATTTTTATATCTGGTGGCGGGGCCTACATGGATATCATGTTGATCGATTCAACCACACGGGATTGGTGGTCAACATCTTGGCTAGATTCAGTCAAACATCTTAGTAATCAAATACTCTCAACTCTTTAGTGTGTGGATTTTTTTTTCCAATTATTAACAACAATCATTTGATGGTGTGGTGCTTTCGGACCATATACACAGTCCCATCAATTGGTGCGCCTCTTCTTGGATGGGCAATAGCCTGATCTGATGATCCCGACCCTTTGATTCAGCCAGCGGCGGATCCAGGGGGGCACGTGGGTCTTTGTACTCCAAATAATGCTCAAATTCCATGGTTTAAAAATCAATCCATGAAAATGACTGCAATCCAACGCTTCGAAATCACTAATCAGGATAATTTTTGGTCTATATGTCTATCTAGGGTTGAGCAAAACATCTATACGATCAGAAAGCTATAAGAATATGCCACGTGGCTCATATTGTAAGCGGTTTTATTCAATTCATTGTGTCCCCCTAGAACAAAATCCTGGCTCCACCGCTGCTTCGAGTTACAGGGCATGATGATAAGATTATAACATAATTATCGCCCATCCAAGAACTTGCCCAGTAGTCTATGGCCAGTCATTCGGTGTTGAACCTAGTTTCTAAGAATTTTTTTTTTTTTCAAAGACACGTATAATACAGATGAACTTTTCAATAGTTCAAAAAAAAAAAAAATTCAATTCAAGAAAAATCAAATTTATTTAGAGGAAAATAATATATTTATCCAATTTTTGTTTCATTTTTTAACGAATTTTTGAATTACAAACCTGAATTGTAAAAGTTATATTTGCCGTATCCGAACATAACTAGAGTGGCAACATGTACGGACCAAATGCTCGCCAGATCCGAGCTTATATTATGAGCTAAATACACGAGACTGCTATATATTCTTAAACCATGATTCTATCTGCATTACAGAGTGTTATGGGCTGGATGATGATCAGGGGAAGAATCTGGTGAGAGTTTCTCGACACCTTCCACGCTTCTCAACCAGTAAGTGTGATTGAAGGAAGCAGCGTCGTCGGGAACACTATCCATAACCCATTCATGGCCTTTTGGGTAGTATATTCCTGTACGTGGATGAGGGACCCAACAAGACAGATTAACCCTCTTCTCATCGTCCGTTGAATCTGCCAATTCTTCCGTTCGAACCACCCTGATCAGGTTGTTTACACAACGTTCATGCTGCTTGAATTCCCTGCAAGAACGACATGAGATGGATTAAGGTTTTGCTGTTGCGTTATTGAAATTAGAGTTGTGTTTGACTCTTTGATTAATCTAGATCATGGTTATAATAGCCGTTATAACTGTTACAACGGTCTTCTAAATAATGGACAAGAAGTGGTACTTGGGGCCTGTTTAGAAACCCAAAAAATGGGTAAAACTTTGATGACAGCGGGATGTCATTGAAGCCCATGACAACCAATGAGTTCTCAGCACATACCCCGAGTGGTTTTTTCATTAGAATTTTTGGTTTATTATTACAAAAGCAAAAAAGCACAAGGGTACGCCGAAAATAAAAAAAAGCACCCAGGGTATGCGGAAGAACTCATTGGCTGTAACGGGCTCCGATGACAGCTCTGTTATCAAATTTTTACTCCAAATAAATAGGACCAGCCGAGGTAAGTCCAGTTCTAGTAAATGTCTTGGGCTGAGGCCACGGTTTTTCTAATTTTTGTCCTTAAAACAGGAACATAGTTGGCTTTTTGAAAATAGGTTACAACATCGAACCGGGACTTCCATCCCTGAACTGGGTCAGCATTGCGAGGCCCCGAAAACGGTAGCTTCCCAAACAGGCCTTATGGTCTAAATCACTATAATTTTCCTGTTTGACAATTCTACTCCTAATTAACAGCTACAAATTATCAATTGATTAGCAAATTAAGTGGCCAAAATCACATTAATTTAACAAGAGAACCACATAAATAAAACTGAATGCCAAACAGGTAACTACAAATCGTCCTATTTTATGAGCATTATACTCTTCTTGAACATTTTCTTAAATGTAAGTAAGCCGGGATTGAACCCCATGAATTTACGGTTGCAAAATACGACACCATCAAATAAAAACGAGAAATATAATTACCGAAGAAGTAACATGTTCGTTTTCGCAAGCCTGAATCTGGCCATAACACAAACGAAAGAAATGGCGAAAGAGGTACTTAAGCCAGAAGATGGTCCTGCAATATGTTCAAGTACATTTTCCCTCCAATAATAGATTGAAGGTTATGAGGTTTTATAAGTTGAAGAAAGAATCGGATTCAATTGTATGCCAAAGTACAGGAATCAATGCTGAACCGTGTCCTTTTCGGAATTTTCTTTGTTTTTTTCATATGAGAACATGAAACACGGCTCTGCAATTCTGCGGTGCTCAAACCTCTATGATCGGATACCCACCCACAAAGAGAGGATAAAAGAAATAGTGGCGCTTCACTTGACGGTCGAAATTATAGGTACTTTAGGAATATATGATTTATGTAAAGAGAGATTTTTAAAAGACGCCCAATTCTTCGTCCTTTTCCTTGTTTTACCAACTTCTCTTTTTAGCTACCACCCCTTTTTTTTTTTTTTTGGTAGGTAAGTAGGGATCAAACGCATGGCCACATAGCTCGAGCCGCTTGACCTATGGTGCCCGACCCCCCAAGTAAAATGGGTTTCAATGGCCTGAGGTTGGGTTGGTTATCCAGGTAGTAGAGGGAGCTGGTTGTTGGCCGTGTCAAGTGTCAGACATACATTTTGGGTAAGGATCCGTGTTTTAAAATCCAGACCAGACAAGCCGGTTGAACTGGTGAACTACCAAACCTGTCTCAAAAACGGTCTGGGTCAGCATTTACCCGAAAATTCAATAAAAAACCTAGAAAACACAGGACAGTACAGGACGTCCACATGATCAACCAGTTAGACCAGTGAACTTTGCCTGTCCACCGGTTATGGCCAGTACTGGTTTGAAAACATTGGTAGGGACAAGATGATGCCTGAGCATCATCATGTGGATCACAGGCTATTGGTAGGCTACCTCAGTCTCTAAAAGTCCCCATCTAATAAAGCTTTTATGCTCATCAAAAAAAAAAAAAAAACCGTATGGACCGCACTGTGCCTAGAAACAACTTGCTCATACTCTAAAAGACAATAAGCCTATTATATTTATTTCTTTCCTTAGGATAATGATTTGATTTGTGATAATACTGTAGTATAGCTGTCCCTAGGTCCAGGCCGTTGGATGGTCTTCAAGATTTGTCTAGTGTGAATCTTGAGGACCATCAGCGGTCTGGACCTAAGGACAATGATAGGGACAATACCCACTAGGGATGATACTAACTCTGCCCTTTTTCTAATCAGTGTCAATACACATGGAAACAACAATGTCAAGTTTCAAAGATCTACGGCAAAGATTGACCCAATCAAATGATCCTGACCAACCAATAGAGACTTCATATGGACCATTTACCATAATTTCTCTGACCATCACCTAAAAAAGAAATTTATGTCCGTCCAAGAGAATATCGTAGCAGTCGGATGGTTACAGTCGGGACATGTTCCCTTGCAAGTGAACTGCGTAAAATATAAGGTATACAGTTTACATGACTTGTTCTTTAGATTCCCCATGAAATAAAGCTAACTTCTGGACTGAATAGGCACCGGGGATGGTATCAATCTGACAAGCTCAGAGCAGCCAATTCAAGCAGGTTTTCATACCATTAGCACCGCGCTATCAGTTACAAGAATTTCATTGTGTTGACATCATTCAGCTAATCATCAACTAAGTTATGAGCGTGTTGAGTCAAAGAGAATTGGATTATCAGAAAATTGGTTTCTCAAATCAAACATCATTCAGAATCCTGTGAAGACTGACAAACAGGGAGGTTGTACGTATCTAACTGCCAATATTTGTGTTTCACACCCTCCCATACTTCTTCTCCCAAGCAATCCTTAACAGGCAAGGGAATGAACTGTGTGGAGTAACCCAAATTACTAAGTTCTAGAGCAACTAACTGACAGTAAACCACATGGAAGAATGCATTACCTCCGCAAAGGCCATTAAAGAATGAGTATATCCCGCCAGGCTTTAACAGTGTAGGAAGATGCTGGTGAAATTCCCTCAAGTCTTCATAATACTCCCCATAAGTGTCAAAGAATATCCCTGCAAAGATGTAAAATAATAAAAAGGCCTTATACTTGGGAGATTGCAACACTTGTAGGTACTAGATAGTAACGTCTTTTTAAATTTAACCAGAAAAAAACCTATTTAGTTATTCAGTTAAAGAGTTATTGATGCCTCAACCTAAGCAGATTAGAGTTGGACAGGCTTCTCTACAATCGAGTGATTTGCTTATGGTTATGGGTGTTAGCACTTTTTGTCAAGGGAACTATGATGAACTAGAAAAGCAAGACCATTCTGTAACAGTAAGATTTAGCGCAGAATTATAAGGCAATGGTGATGGGATTGTGAAGCCTCATCAGCCGCGTATGATACCTTCCCACGGGAGGGGCACTTTAGTTGCCAGGCGCGTCCCAAAAGTTAGTTTTTTTATATGAAATAGTAATCCCACGGATTAATCTGGTCCATTCATTATAAGATCAAATCTGATGGCTGTTTTTGGTTTTAGGGTCGAAGACTTCTATTTAAAATTGTCTTCGGTCATTTTGGGTAATGTGAATGAGGAGAATTAGAGAGTTTGGGTTTCGGGGTTTCTTCTGTTACTCTTGTAAAAGAGGAGCTTTGTTCCCTTCGTTTGTAATCTCTCATTCTCAGTAGTAAACTGGTTGAAAACTCCGTGGACGTAGCCCACATCAGGTGAACCACGTATATCTTGTGTAGTGGTTTGTTTTTTTCTTGTTTTTCTTCTTTTAGCTTTACATCTAAGGGTGTGTTCGTTCCCAACAAATGGTCTATGCAACATGAAACCTTGGCTGAAGAACTTGATGTTGGAGAGAGGAACAGACTTGACCTTCCAACAAACCTATACTCTGATAATCAGTTTTATTAGCTGTCTTATCTCTAACCTAGTTTTTTGCAAGAAGAATAAGCATAGAAGCCGACTATAACTTTGTTGGAGAAAGGTGGCAAGCAAGGAATAGTATGCAGTATGTAAGTGAAGAGGGCCAGCTAATGGATAGACGTATTAAAAAGACAACTGGAATTAGTAGGCTTGACGGCATCTTCAACAAGCAGGGCTCTGTAGACATACAACCACCAGCCTGAAGGTGAGTACTAAGAAATTTATGCTCAATGTTATTTGTCTTTTTAATGTTTGTATATGAATTTAGTCTTTTTAAATGTTATTAGACATTAAAATTGGTTATTGTCATTTGTTAGTAAAGTGCATTATGCAATCTACTAATGAGTTCTTCTACTCTCAACTTCCTTTGCCACTTTATGCAGAAGGAAAAGCTCTTGAACATGGTTCATGAATACAGAGTATATGCAGATTTGATTGACCAAATACATTTTCAGTTAAAGATTTCAAGCAACTGGCATTCCCTGAACCAACCAAGCTCCTCTTGAAATGGCATATAAACTCAACTAGAATCTCATTCTTGATTTGCTCTTCAAGTCCCAATTTCACAAAGTATCCAATATGAAGTTTACTACAGAGTACAGAACATGGTGATTATAACTTATAAGTAGGACCTCGTAGAGATTTTCTACCGGATGCCGGTACACAAGGTTGCTCGTTGCTAGATTTTCTCTGTTCTTATATCATGAAATGGCTATTGGTAATAAAAAAATATAACAATGTACTGTTCTAGAAAATCTAAATAAAATTCATATCAGAACCTAAGTCTAATCTGACAGGAGTAAAAGAAAAGGTATGTTCTCACCATCTACTCTAGAACTGAACGTTAAATATGCTCACATAAAATTCATAATCACAATTCATTGGCAAATAAAAAAAGTAGAAAAATAAACCAAAGAATAGACAAAAAAATATCTATTTTTCTCAATGACTTGGAGCTTGAGTTTACCATCATAAGATTCAAGTTGAGAAAGAACATCTTGCCAGCGACCAAATATTATCTTTACATTATCCTTCTCTCCCCATCCGGTGCGAAGCATGCGATCATAAACCTCTGGGTGAGCCTCAATAATGGTATGTGTAACAGGTGCATACTGCTGAATAGCCATGTCAACAAGACCCATCCCAAACCCAATGTTCAGGATGTGACCACCGCCAGAGCAAACAGCTTTTGCATGGGCCTCCATCAATGGTTTCTCCCAAGCCATCATGATAGCCTTGCTATTGGAATCCATCAGCTTATCCTCGCTAAAAGTAACCCTGTCTTCCAAGTAATCCCCATTAGAATCACCATTTTTATTTGCTGTCCTTGCAATTGTTCCTAGGACCAACTCAGCTTGAATCCCTGTTCAAGAATAGAGAATCATTGACAAAGACAAGGGTGTACTAATTTTAGGTTAAACTATACAATACGTACATGTGAGTCATGCATGAATACGTGTATCTCTAACGCTCTATGTATAGCATACATAGAGAAAATAAGTCAGAAACAAAACGAATGGTTGCAAAAGTTTAAGGATAGTGCCATCATACACTTTTTAGGCGTATTTGCATATGGAACCTAGCTGTAAGCCTCCATTTGGAATTATTAAATATCATTTCTAAGGAGAAGCCAGGTCAATTTAAAACCACTAAACCCAAGAAAATGAAAAATTGCAACTTGGATCTAGCATGCAGAAGATGACCCTCTAATTATGCTCATAAGTTCCAAATAGAGAAAAATATATATCATTATGAATTCGTTATCGGTAAGAGGAAAATTTTGATAAATCAAAGCATGGCATACAAATAACATTGAAAGTTTGTCACTGTACTTAAGGGAATTATTGTCCTTTCACTTATATTAATAATATAAAAGAGGCACTGCCCATTCTAGGACTGTACCAATTTTGGCTTCTTTCTCTCCATCCTCTCTCTCCTCTGTTCTCTCTTTCTCTCTTTTTTCTTGGTCTTAGAGCCAAACCCTAGGTAACTAGGGTTTCACACATCAACCTAGAGTTTCTCTCAAACCCTTTTGCATCTACTACAAGTACAGGGAGTGCATTTCTAAGGCTGCCGCACCCTTTTATGGGCCCTAGTTTGATGTTGCACACCTACTAGGGTTTCATTTGTTGCTACAACATTGATCGGATATCCTTCGAGTGCTTCTAGACTGTTGTAGGCCCATGTAACTGCACTACAACCATGTATGGATGATACAAGTTACAGATTTGTTCGATTAATGGGTACTATACTTCCTTCTGAGTGGATGCTCTTTCCCACTCCTTTATTTATCTGTAGTTATGATTGTTGATTTGTTTTTGAGATGGATTCAAAATCTGATATTCAATTAGATTTGTCCCAATCCGCTAGTTCTCATGCTCAACACATTTCAAGCGAAAGATTGGATGGTACTAATTTTCCATCATGGTCTAGATCTGTGAGATTATATTTAGAAAGCCGTGGTAAGATTGGTCTTCTTCATGGCACAGTTCCTAAACTTGATGTTAAAGATGCTAAATATGCTCAATGGTAAGTAGATAACTGCACAGTGCTTGGTTGGCTGTTCAACTCCATGGAACAACAAATTTATAGGATGTTCATGAACCATGACTCCGTGGATGGTTTAAGGATGCACGTGCCAAGAATGATGCTCCCGTCTTTCAATTATATTGTGAGATCTTTGATGCATCTCAAGGAGATCGTATTGTCGATGATTATTATGGTTATCTTCAGACTCGATGGGAGGAATTGAGTAATCATGAGTCCATTTCTGAACTTACAAGAGAGGCAGCAAAACTTCTTATCCGGCAAATTGAGTGCCAACAGACACATGCATTTCTTATGGGCCTACGTTCAGAATTTGAGACTCTCCAAACTCAGATTTTAGCGATTGATCCGTTGCCTCCACTACGAACTGTTTATGCTACCATTGATAGTGATGAGCGTCGTCGATCTGTTCTTTCCTCTCCGTCACAACCTGTTTTGGAGTAGACAACATTAGCCACTGATACATTTCCCTTTGCTTCACGTGGTCGATGTCGTGACCGTGGCTGTAGTTTCTGTGGAAGGTCAGGACATGATAGGACCAGATGCTTCAAGCTAATTGAATTTCCTCCATGCAACAACTCCGGGACTTCCATAGCTCACTCTGCTACTATTGTTGACACCATAGAGATTCCGAGTCAGACATCATCTACCATGGATTCTTTCAATATGCGATAGATGCACAACCATATTGATACCCTTATCAAGGAACGACTATTTTCTCATTCCTCTTTACCCAATGCTTCTGATCCTCCATCAAGTACATCATCTACTTTTCATGCCACGACATCTGGATCAATTACACTACTTCATGGGTCATTGCCTCTAGAGCCTTAGATCGTATGACTGGTGAGTCGCATCATTTTATTTCCTTGGCCCCTCGTTCTATTAATCGTCATGTTTGACTGGTTGACGGTTCTTCCAAACCTGTCAGCAGTATGAACAATGTTATTCAATCTCCTAGCCTTTCATTGCCTTCTGTTTTACATGTGCCCAAATTGACCACTAATTTGCTATTTGTTAGTTGATTCACAAAATCTCTTCATTGTTCGATAACATTTTTCCCTGGCCATTGTGTGTTTCAGAACCTAAATTCAAGGACTTTTTGCAGGGGATATGAAAAGGATGGCCTCTACTACTTTGGCGATGATCGACCAGCAACTCTTACTTCCATTTTCTCTTCCAGCATCTCTTATGTTTTTAATTCAGACACTTTAGCTTTATGGCATGCTCGCCTAGGACATGCTAATTTTCAACATTTATGTTCTTTACTTTCAGACTTTAAACATGCTTGCAATATTAATAAATTTATTTCAATGTGTGACCAGTGAGCTGTCAAAACAGACACACTTCTTACATTTCTCGTATGCATTGTTGTGCTAGCTTGTTTGATTTGGTTTATACTGATGTTTGGGGTCCTTCCCCCATTGCTTCTTTTGATGGCTATTGATATTTATTGATGATAATTCACATTGCACTTGGATTTATTTGCTAAAATCACATTTTGATATTCTTCCCACATTTATTAGTTTTGTGAAAATGATCCAAACTCAATTTGGTATCATTGCTAAATCTCTTCGGTCTGATAATGACGGGGGAGTACATATCGTTGACTTTCAACAGTTTCTTCAAGAAATGGGCCTATTACATCAGCTAACTTGTCCTTACACTCAATGGCGGATCCAGGAAGGGACCAGGGGGGGCAGTTGCCCTTAGCAATTTTTTTTTTACTTTACTAAAATGCTATTTTTGTTTGTTTTGCCACCCCTAAAAAAGCCTTTATTTTGTTTTGCCCCCTCCTAAAAATATCTTTAGTTTGTTTTGCCCCCTGGATCTGCCACTACTTACACTATGGAATAAAATGGTGTTGTCGAGCGTAAGAACATGCATTTGATGAATGTGGTTTGTTATCTTCTTCACGGTATGAGTATACCCAAGAGATTCTAGTGTATGGCTGTTCTTACAGCTACTTTTCTTATATAAATCGTACACCCAGTCAGGTTCTTGGTGGTGAAGTACCATTGAGCCTTTTGAAACCAAATAACCCTTCGTTTGCCCTTAAGCCTCGTGTGTTTGGTTGCACTTGTTTTGTTCAAGATTGTAGTCCACAACGATATAAGCTGGATGACAAATCCATTCGTTGTGTATTTCTTCGAATTCAACAATGTCCAAAGGCTATCGTTGTTATGATACCTATCTCGTATTGCATGTTTACTTTTCTTGATGTTACTTTCTTTAAGGATGTTCCCTATTTTTCTTCTCCATCTTTTTTGCAGGAATCTCCTACTTTACCACAACAGGATAAACCATCCTCTTTGCTTTTATCTGTTGTCACTACTTCTATTCTTGTCATCCGAAGCCTCCTGCATCCTTGCCCTGTCAACATCCTCATTGACTTCAGGAATTTCACCTCTTCTTGATCCTAGTTTGCCTTCTCCTGATGTTGTCCCTGATGACTCCTCCTTACCTATTGCTCTTCGCAAAGGTACAAGGAGGTGTGTTATTGCTCACCCTATTACTCAGTTTGTGGCCAATCAGGGTCTTTCCCCATCTTATCGGGCTTTCATTGCTACCATCTCATTTGTCACTATTCCCCGCTCTGTGACGGAGGCTCTTCGTCATCCTTCTTGGTCTTCTACTATGATTATCGAAAAGAGGCTCTTCAGAAGGATAACACTTGGGAATTGGTTGATCTCCCCCTGGTAAGCGGATTGTTGGATGCAAATGGATGTTTACAGACAAATATGGGGAAGATGGCACTATTGATCGCTACAAGGCTCTTCGTCATCTTTCTTGGTCTTCTACTATGATTATCGAAAAGAGGTTCTTCAGAAAGATAACACTTGGGAATTGGTTGATCTCCCCCTGGTAAGCGGATTGTTGGATGCAAATGGATGTTTACAAACAAATATTAGGAAGATGGCACTATTGATCGCTACAAGGCTCCGCTTGTAGCTATGAGTTTCACTCAGACTTCAGGTTTGGATTTTGGGACTATGTTTGCTCATGTTGCCAAGCTCAATACTATCCATGTGCTCATCTCTCTTGTTGCACGCCATCATTGGCCACTTTATCAGCTCGATGTGAAGAATGCTTTTCTTTATGATCACTTGAGTGAAGAAGTGAATATGGATCCTCCTAGCTTACGTCTTTAGGGGGAGCATTGTGGGAAGATTTGTCGCCTTCTCAAATCTATTTATGGGTTGAAATAGTCTCATTGGGCTTGGTTTTATCGATTTAATGTGGTCATTCTTGCCTTGGGATTCTCTTGCCTCACTCCGATCATACCTGCTTTGTTCATCGTAGTGGCGACGGCCTTTGTATTATGGTTATGGTATATGTTAATGACATCATCATAGCTAGGAATGATTCTGAGTCTATCTCTAAGATAAAGAAGGATTTGGATTATGCTTTTGACGTGAAAGATCTGGGATATTTACAATATTTTCTGGCATTGAAGTTGTATGTTCAAAACAGGGTATTTCTCTCTCATAGAGAAATTATACTCTTGATTTGTTAAAAGATATGTGTATGTTAAAGTGCCGACCTACCCACCCTCCCATGGATCCAAATCATCGATTGCATGCTGATCTCAGTGATCTTCTTCCGAAACCTTCTTCTTATCAGCATCTTGTTGGTCGTCTTATCTACTTGACGAACTCCAAACCAGATATGACTTTTGTTGTGAGTGTGGTTAGTCAGTTTATGCATGCACCTCACACATCCCATCTGGATGCAGTTTACAAAATTCTTCGTTATCTCAAGTCATGTCCTAGACTTGGCTTATTATATACAGATTCTAGTCATTTATCCATCTCCTGCTTCATTAATGCTGATTATGCTGGCTCTAAAACTGATCGACATTCTACTTCAGATATCTGCATCTTTTATGATAACAATCTTGTTGCATGGTAGAGCAAGAACAGAATGTCATTTCCAAATCGTCAATTGAGGCCGAGTATCGAGCTATGGCCCAAGGTGCATGTGAGATTTTACGGTTACTCTCCCTGCTTTCCGAGCTTGGTTATTTTCCATCAGATTCGACATCTATTCACTGTGATATCCAAGCTGCTATTATGATTTTCTCTGATTCTGTTCTTCAAGAAAGAGCAAAGTAAATTGAGGTTGATATTCACGTTAGTCAAGAGAAGGTTCATTCTGGCATTATTTCTACAGTTGCTATGTGATCTATAAATCAGCTTGCCGGTATGTTTACCAAAGCTATTGGACCCACTTTGTTACAGTCTAATTTGGTCAAGCTGGACTTGATTGACATCTTCGCTCCAGTTTGAGGGGGAGTATTGAGAGTTATTAAGATTTTATGTCACTTATTGTACTTAAAGGCATTATTGTCCTTCACTTATATTATAATATCGATTGTGGCTTCTTTCTCTCCATTCTCTCTTCTAAGACAGGTGAAGAGAAAGCCCAATTGAACATTGTAGTCGCAACATTGAAGTCACAGAGCCAATAATAAAAAAATGCACACACTTCTCTGTGGATAAGAGAATTTACTAGAAACACCCAGAATAGAAAAAGATTTAATAATAGTGAGGAATCTCGTGGAAACATCAGCCACTCTCCCTTTGCATTAGGACCATGGTTTGATAAGGTATTATAAGTTATAATGTACCCTTTTAAAGCTTGCTTAGGACAATGGCGCATGATGGCCGGCACTCCGATGTGACTCTAAAAATCAATCAATTTGACTCATTTTTGAGTTTGGCTCTAGAAGAAAGTTGGCTACTTCATGGGCTAGTTGAGCTGAGTCGAGAAGGTAATTGATCCAACAAGATTCAAAATTTCGACCTACACCTTCACTTCGTGTGAACCATAACTGTAACAAAGTTCTTCTGCTTTGGAAATCAAACATTTAATAAAAAGTCCAAGCTCTTACAACAAATCAGTCAAACAAATTACTTGGCAGAGTTGTTCTTACTTTATAATAACCGAAATGGAAAAATTTTTGCTAGGATAATCTCTGAAATCATTCTCAACTCATCGGAGAGTTGCCGAAATATCGCTAGAAAAGCAGTATTCCGGTAAAGCTCTTCCGGCAAGTAACGGATTATAAGTGAATAAAATAGATAAAGGACCTGCGTTGAGGAGGAGGTCGAAGGCGTCCTGATGTCCGGAATCCATGGCGAAGTCTCCGGCGGAGAGGTTCGAAGGAGAGAGGGCGTTCCAGGGCGCGCCGGCTTCGAGCAGGGCCTTCACTACGTCGGCGTGGCCGTGCTTGGCCGCGTGCATGAGAGGGTTCAGGCCTTCTCCATCAAAGTAAGAGACGTCTGTGCCAGCTTCGATGAGAGCTCTTACCTTGGCAGAATCGCCGGACCTCGCCGCCACGCAGAGCAGTTCCCCCTCCTCCATGTCTAAACACTCGCACCCCTAGAGTTCCCCTTTGGCCTCTCACAGACTTATTTGGTCTTAGTCTTGGGCTTGGGCTCAATTTCAAGGCCCATTTTCACGATTGGACCGCTCTTGGGCCTAACTTTAAATTAGTGACAATTTTGAAGCTTTAACCAAAATTAGTGCTCAATTTCAAGGCCCATTTTCACGATTGGGCCACTCTTGGGCCTAACTTTAATCTAGTGACAATTTTGAAGCTTTAACCAAAATTAGTGAATGGACCCAAACTGTTACCCTAGGTGCTAGGTGTTAAAATCAAACCGATGTGAATGATCCAGTTATGACTGTGCAACGCCTTATGATTCCTCCGTCCCCGAACCGAACCGAGCCCAACCTAACTCAAGCACGTAGATAAACTCCAGGCACGAACTAAACGCACACAACCTTACAGTGTCATCCTCAAGCAAGCTGAGACAACCGACCGATTTATAGCGCCAACGGGATATTTAATCGATGAATTGAGTTGAACATCATCAATTGAGACAACCTATGCATAACATCGTCGCCAACCATGCCTTGTTTCCTCATATATTGTTTGTTGGTGTCGGCTCTATTTCACGTAAGTTCTTTAAATTGCCCAGGCCGTCTCGATACAAGTTGAGGCCTAAGGCGAAAACTCCATATGAGGCCTTTTAGTATTTAATATATTAATATAAGATCGGGATCGGGAGACAACCATTTGGCGAACCCACTTAGAAGATGAATCAACGGCTGATTTTTGGTGAGGATGATCTCTATGGTGAGGAGATCATCCTCACAAAAATTCAAATCATTGTGATATTCGTAGACTGGTTTAGAAGTTGAAGAATTATGGACCGTCAATTTTTACCGTGTAACTTGAAAACCACATTTGATGGGGCTAGAAATTTCAGAATGGGCTTATTTTTTGGGCGGTAATCTATATGGTGAGGAGATCATCCTCACCAAAAATCAGCCATTGATTCATCTTCTATGTGGGTCCGCCAAAATGGTTATCAAAAATAGTTGTCCATTGATCCTGACCCATTAATATATAGTATTAATTAAAACTTTAACCTCTATAGGGTAGAAAATCTTATTTAACAACTATGCATGATAATCAAAAGCTATTGAAAAATTTTAGATGAACAGGACTTCCCTTGCAGCCCATGCAGCGGACTCTCACGACCTGCATCGATCATTTTTTGTGCCTAATGACTATGTGGATGTTCAACCCACATATTGGTGGATAAATACATTAAAAATCAGCTTGATTGATAATTTTTAACCCTTAGATGTACTAATCAAAAAGTATGCTTGAATCCAATGGCTAGAATCAAATCATAAAAAGTACTAAAATCTATGGCCAGAGATGAGCAATCAGGTTAATTTTGGTTTGTATATCCAACAAGGGGTGTGCCTAAACATCCATGCGGTTAGTGGGCTGGGAGGCCTTCTCTCACCTGGGGCTGGGGGGCCTTCTCTCACATGGGGCCTAAGGCGACCAATTTACTGGCCTTATGGTTGAGCCGGGCCCTGAAATGTGGCCTATGTATGTCCGGAACAGTATGGCTCCACATGGGTCGCACCTGGTAATGTTCCATATGTCCCATGCATTTTATGGGCTGTCCTAATGCACTTAATGCACCCGCGCGCCTAGCATGAGCATTCATCATGCAGAAGGTAACGGTCAGGCGTACCTTGTGCTAAGGTCGTTTTTAGGGACCCAGGATGGGATTGGATCACCTCCTTATGCCGTAGGTCAAGCTCCAATCTGACTCAAGTTATGGTTGGAATTCACCCACTGGAAGCATTAGGAAACGGATAGTCCATGGATCAACCCAAACCAATTCCTTTGCTGTCAAAATGTTGGATTCTTTTTTGCAGAGCTTATTAAAAGGCAAAGACATGGACCCGACCCAACAAATCCAAAATTCATACATGGACCCGACCCAACAAATCCAAAATTCATACATGGACCAATATGAGTCAGTCCAGTTGTTGAGTTGATGGCTCCCCTTTTGGTTGGAGTTGATTGGTTTGGACCTTTGAAGCAAATATGGTTAAAATGTTTTGCATTTGCGTAAGCTCAAAATAAGCAAAAACACAGCTTCTAGCTTATGAAAAGCACTTTTTCAGGTTTTTAGTTAATTTTCTAGGTTAAGGGCCCGTTTGGCAACACCGAAATAAGTTACTTTTTTGCTTCCAAAAGTAAAAAAATTTGTTTGGGTATCCATTTTGGAATTACTTCTCAAAAGTCAAAAACTTACTTTTTGTGGAAGCAAACTTCTTTGCTTCTTGCTTCTAGTGGAAGCAAAAGTCAAAAAAAAAAATTGCGGAAGTGGCGCTTCTAATTTTGAGTGAATCTTTCCAAATGCCAATTTTACCCTTGTAAACT